>PVJO010004814.1:0-105105 GCA_004026905.1 Hystrix cristata
TAAATTTGATTCTACAATCTCTAATTTAAATATGAAGTAACTAAAGTTGAGAAGTCAAGTGACTTCCCATTAGCATAAACAGTAAGTGGCAGAGTCAATATTCAAAACAGGTCTGTCTGAGGGCAGAGCTGGTGTCCTATTAATTAATTATTTTATTGTATTATTTCAGGACAGTTGGAAATTAGATGAAAGCGCCTTGGGAATAAATATTGAAATAACAGTACTTTATGTTTCTCTCCTAACTCTGCCCTTTTCACATAATGAAATAAAAAATGAAATATAGAATGAAACTTCCACTATATTTATACAATGAAGGCAAACACATTCATTGTAAAAAGTTAAAAAATAGAAATTTAACCACAGACTTATACTGAAATAAATTTTAAAGGATCAACTTCAGAAAATTAGCACCGAAGGAAATTTTTAAAAATGAATTTTACAAAAAAGCAATAGTTCCTAATGAGAATGTCTGAGAGACAAAGGGGAAAAAGGGAACAAAGAATTGTAAAAGATATGAGTACATATTTTAAAATTATTTATCAGATAAAATAATAAAAATTAAGTAGAATTTTAGGGTGAAAATAAATAATAAAGATTCTGTATCACCATCACATATAAGGTAGGAATAATTACATTTAAAATATTCTAAGTTCACAATTTTGTTTAGGAGGAGAATAAATTTGTTCAACATCATTAGATATATAAAATATTATAAGTAAATGGAATAAACTAAAAATAAAATAAGAGCGCATAAATTCCAAAGTAAAGGCAAACAATAAACACAAATATAAAAGAGTAAAAAGTTTCAGGAAAAAATAGGATAAGTAAAATCATAAAATGACAAGAAAAAACTGTAATAAAGATGGATTAAAATTGTCATTGAAAAAGAGATTGTCACTAGTGAAACTGTGAAAAACTCATAAAGTTCTGCTCTCTTTTATTATTGGGCACTACATGACTCTACACCCCAGACTTCTTCAGATATTTGTTACTGATTATGCTTTATCCAATGAAATGTAATAAAGAGTACAGCTTGTAAACACTTGCAATGGAAACCTTCTACATAGGTTCTTCCACACTCTTTTACCTCCTACTATCTGACTCAGGAAACAAGGAGTTCCTGCAGAATTACATTGTGGAGGAAAGCCAGGTGACCTATATGAGAAATAAATATGCTTACATTGTCTCCATTATTATGTATATCAAATATGTTATACAAACTATAAATATACTACCACTCTCTCTCCACATTTTCCCCAAATTAAAATTATGCTAAGAAAGCAAGAGTGATTTTAAGCTTATTCAATCCTATTAATATAATTTCTCACATTAAAAGATTAAAAAAACAAAAATAGCAGTATTCAGTCAAACTAAAAACATACACACAGCAAATGAAGCAATTAACAAAGTGAAGAGGCAACCTACGGAAATGCAAATCTAAACTACACTAAAATACCATCTTATCCCAGTTGGAATGGCTATCATCAAGAAAAAAAACGAACTCAAGTGGTAGAGTAGTGCTTTCTTAGCAAGCACAAGGCCCTGAGTTGGCTCCCCAGCCCTCTTACCCCCAAAAAGAGAATACAAACAACAAACCCAAGAGCTGGGGAAAAAGGAACTCTTTTACACTGTTAGTAGGAATGTAAAATAGTACATTCACAATGAAAATCAGTATGAATGGTCCTCAAAAAAGAAAACTAAAAATACAGTTACCACTTGATCCAGATATACCACTTCTTGGCATATATTCTAAGGTATTAAAGTCAGCATACATAGAGAAAACTGCACACCCCTGTATCTATTACAGCACAGAACACAATACCCAAGACAAGGGACCAGCCCACATATCCATTAATCATAAAGAAAATGTGGTATATATACCCAACAGAGTATTATTCAGCCATAAACAAGAATGAAATTTTGTAATTTGCACAAAAAAATGGATGGATCACGAAATCATCATGCTGAGATGAGTTAACTAAACCAGACAGAATGACAAATATTCTACGTTCTCCCTAATATGTGGAATCCAAAAAAGATGACAAGAGAGTAGAGGAGAGACTATTATTAACAAAAGGAGTGGAACAGGAGAAAAGAGGAAGGAGGTGTAAAAGTGGGTAACGAAGGGACTAAATATGATCAAACCATACACACCTATAGTCAAAATAAAAATGTGAAACTAGGGAGGAGGGTGGGAGAAGGGGATGATAGAGTGGAAATGAATTTTATGTGAGTGTATGAACCTGCCAAAATAAAGCCCATTAATATCTATAACCAATAGGCAGTAATGAAAAGGATGTGAAAATTGCTCAAAACCCTTAATCATTAGGGCAATGCAAACAGACACAATGAGATCTCATTTCACATCTGTTAGAAAGGCTATTATTAAAAAGACAAAAGGTAACAAATATGGGAAAGGATGTGGAGAAAAGGAGACACTTGTACACTGGTGATAAGAATGTGAATTAGTATAGTTATAATGGAAAATAATATGAAACTTGATTTAAAAACCAATAATAGAAATATCATATGATTCAGTGATTTGGGAGTATATACCCAAAGGAAATGCCAAGAGTCTGAAGAGTTATCCATACTCAGTGGAGCTCACTGCAGCATTATAGTCCAGCACAATAGTCTAGAGTTGGAATCCACCTAAATGTACAACAATAGATGAAGGTAAAAACAAAATTTCATATATATATATGAAATAGTCTACCATTTAGGATTTGAAAACAATGAAATCCTGTCATTTAAGACAATACAGATGAAGGTGGAAGAAATTACGTAAAGTGACATAAACCAAGCACAGAAAAATAAATACTGAATGATTTCATTTTATGTGAAATCTAAAGAGCTGAACTCGCAGAAGCAGAGAGTAGAATGGTGGTTATGATGGACCTGGAAGGGCTTAGGGCAGGGGAGTTAGCCAAAGGACACAACTTTCTGTGAAACAGAAGTCTATGAGATCTATTACATAATCTAGTGACTCTAGTTACTAGATAGTGTATTGTATTCTTAAAAATTGCTAACAGACTAAATTTTAAGTGTTCCCATCAGAAAAAAAAGATTAAAATGTCATGTAATTCATATGTTAATTAGCTTTTCAGTCATTCTACAATGTACACATGTTGCAAAACATCCTGTTGTGTATATACAATTTTTGCGAAAGAAGTAAATCATTTTGAAAGATTAAAAATTAACAAGGATTATATCATACAGTTTATGATAGTTCAAATTTCAGCATTTATTCCCAGTAGTGTAGAAAAAAATAATAAACTGTAAATGCAAACAATAGCATATGCTAAATAAGCAAAGCTTTGGTTAAACATTTGAAATGTTTATTTTAGAATTTGAATTGCAATATAAAGTTTTCTGTATCTGTTTCTGTAGAAGACTGAAGATCCTAGCTAGTGAATTAAAATAAGAAAATGAAAGACACTATCCACATTTGAAAAACAGAAGAAACTATCATAATAAACAGTATTAGTGCCTCATGACAGAAATTGGGAAATAAATTGGTATAACAAAAGAATTAAGCAATCTGCTACACATTTGATCAGTAGACAGAAAATAGATGTACTTTTATACACTAGAAATTAATAGTTTAAAAGTACATAATTTAGAAAAGGAGAACTTGAAAAGCAACAATTTAAAAGTATATGGAAGTATAGAGGTAAGAAAAAATTAGCAAGGTTTTTAAGGAGAGCATAATTAGGATTGGTTAAAAAAAATCTAATACAATGAAGACATTGGGTGCCAGCAGAGGAGTTAGCCTACTAGAACATATTTTTCCCACTAATTACAACTAAACACTCTGGACAAAAGGCAATTACTTATAATTCTGAAACTATAACACTAAGAGACACCCAGAAAAGGGAGCCAAAATATGAGGAAGAACCCATAAGAGGCATGAGTTTTCCAGATTTCGTTCCTCTTTATCCAAAATTTGGCATATCTGTTGGTGCAGCAGATATTGGTAATAAAATGTTGAAGAAACCCACTCCATCTGACTAGATGGAGAGGTCCATTTCTTTTGGCTAGACTGGAGCACAAAAGGGATGATTTCTTTTCACTTTTAATTTGCTTTTCTCCCTCACTCTTTTCCTGAGTTGCTGGGGAGTTGTAGTGAGAAGGAGCTGCGATAGAGGTGTGGACACGTTGTTTAAACCTCTGAGCAAAAACCCCTCTCTTTAGACAGAATACAGGAAAAGGAGAATTCTGTAGTTGAAAGATGGTGGAAATATTCAGTTCCCATCAGTGGGATTTTTTTTCCCCCTCTTTTCTTTCACTGCTCTGAAAGTGACCTGACTTGTGTGGAACTGCAGAGCAGTGTGAACAAATCAAACCTGAAGGAAAATTTCAACTTTCTCCAGCATCTAGGAGTGGGGGGTATATCCCACAGAACTGAGAAATGTAGAAGAGGATTCCTTGGTTCTGGACTTTATCTTAAACATATAAAAAGTTCAGCACCAAGTTGAACATACACAGAACAGACCTCAGGCATTGTATTTAAAGCTATTAGGGGCCAAGAATGTAGCTCAGTGGTGGAAGCCTAGCCTAAAAGGTATGAGCCCCTGGGTTCCCTCTGCAGCGCCACCAAACCAGAATCATAATATGAGACTTTAATGAAATCCAACATTAGTTTATAAATTACATATGTATGAAATAGATCCACACTAGTCCTAGTTTTCTACTGTTTTATCATGAAAGCCTACTGACTTTTTTCAAACACTTTTTCATCTATTAAAATGAACATATTTTATTTCTTCATTCTGTTAATATGAGTGACACTCGCTTGCTGCAAAATCCCTGCATTCTCGGGATAAATCACATTGTTCATGTTGTATAAGTCTTTTAATATCCTATTGGATTCAGTTTGATAGTAGTTTGCTAAGGACTGTTTGCAGTTGTGTATATGATACTAATCTATTTCTCTAATTTTCCCTTGTGGTGTGTGCGGCTCTGATATTAGTGTGACGCTCGCTTCATTCACTGAATTAGGGAATCTTAACCTCCTTGTACTTTTTGGAAGAGTTTGAAAAGAATTGTACTAATTCTTTTTAAATTATTGGTAGAACTGACCAATGAAGCCATCTGATATTGGTTCATCTTTATTGGTAGGCTTACAAGTACTCATTCAATATCTTTATTTGTTAGATATTTGCTGTAATTCTTAGAAATTTTCTTGAGTCAGCATTTGCATTTGTGTTTCTAGGATTTGTCTGTTTTATCCAGTTTACCTAAGTGTTTATGGTTCTCTCTTTATTCCTTTTTATCTCTATAAAATTGTGGCAATATGCTTACTTTAATGTTTGATTTTAGTCATTTGAGTTTTCTCTCTTTTTCTTACTCTACCTAAACATTTGTCAATTTTATTAATCTTTTTTGAAGAACTGACTCTGGATTTCATTTATTTTTCTGTTTTCTTATTTTGTTTTTTTTTTACTGTGATTTTTATTACTTCCTTCTGCTTTTGGGTTTAGCTTGCTCTTTTTTTAAAATTCTGTAAGATAAAAAAATTACTCTTGACTGAAGATATTTCTTTGGTTTCTTGTTTTGTTTTGTGGGATTGTTTTGGTCTGGGTTTTGTTTACAGGCTTTCTCAGTGATAAATTTCAGTCTCAATATTGATTTTGCTGCATCAGTAAGGTTTGGTATGTTGTATTTTCATTTTCACTCACCTAAAAATATTTTCTAATTTCTTTTGTTATTTCTCCTTTGACCCACTTGCTATTTTTGAGCATGTTGTTTAATTTTCACAGATTTGTGAACTTGCTAGTTTTCCTTGTTATTGACTTCTAGTTTCATTCTATTATATTTGAAGATGGCACTGTGACTGATTTCAGTCTTTTGAAATCTACTGAGACTTGTTTAGTTTATACTGGAATACGTATATGTGCCTTTCCGAAATGTAGGTATACTAAAGCGAATCACTCATTGAGAGTGTCTATAGAGGTGAACTGTGTTATTTTAACTATTCTACCAATCTATGCCTTTTACCTGGAGAGTTAAATTGTCAAAATATGTATTCTGCTAGGGTGGCCTTTTATATCTATGTCTACTGAGTTTAAGAAAGTAACAGTTTTACTGCAAAAATGAAATAGTGAAGCATATGGGAAATAAAATAGACTTGAAAAACCAAAACCTGATGCTAGATGTAGTTCATAAATTAACTAGCTGTGCGACTATAATTCAACATCCAGTTTTTTGGATTCTTCATCTGTTAAATAAAATTACTGGATTAACTGATCTGAGAAGTCCTTAGGGGTTCCAAATTTCCATGAGTATCAGAAGAGAGAGGGTAATCTATAGAGTTCAACTGCACAACGTATGTGAAGGCTTTTAAATTGAAGATTTTTGTAAAGATTGGGTATTGTTACCTTTAAAATATATAACAGCAATCTGGGGAGAGAGTCTAACTGTATTCTCCCAAGCTTGCTTCAGAAATTGGGACTGAATGTTCAACATTGCCTGCAGTTTAATTTATTTGCTCAAAATTGTCAATGAACATTTAATTTGAAAATCATCAATATTAATTAAAACTAGCCAAATTTCACACTTCAAGAATAGAAAAATACATAAATAGGAAATTTTGAATGATATAAAGAGGTCAGTAATTTTTTTTTGAGGTCAGTAATTTTTTATAGAGCATTGACTTGCATGCAAAGTGGCTCAATCAAAATGTATTGATATGCAATTCAAAAATAATCAAATGACTAATCACATTCAAATTTTTCCTTATTTGAACTTCAACATTTTATTCAGTTTTATAAAGACCAAAAAGAGACCTCCCAGCCTTATGTAGATCTATAAAATTCCATATGTTTTTCTGTGGTACTTACAATTTTTCAAATACATATGTGTAGAACTAAACAAAAATCTGTTACCACAATATTCTACAAAGAGAGATAGATTCTTAACAGCAATCTGGCAAATAGAATGTAAATTACAGAATTTTGTAGTAAAATGTTTATTTCCAGAATATCTCCTGAAAATACTTGGTTCTTATATTGGTGAGGTTACATCTAAAGAGGTGTGCCTAAAAAAATAAAGAATTAACTTGGTCAACACATAGATTTTGCTCAGAATTGATATTAAAAATAAATTGCATTGAAACGTCTCTATTTGTTACCACTCCAACATAAAATGAACCACTGCAAATTTTAGCTAAAATGTAAAGCTTTTTGCAAGCACTAATGGCTTATAGCTTATTTAAATGATTATACACAAAAGAAAATGATAGAGCGACTTTTTTTTTTTTTAGAATTTCTACTGTTGATGGACTTTGTAATGTGTTCTTTAGATATATCTTTTATTTAACAACTATGCAGAGTGGATAGTATAGCTAGCATTTTCCAAATGAAGAAATTTAAGTTCCCTGAGGCAAACTGGATTCTATGAGTGTTGTCACACAGTATGACAGGAATCCAATGACAAAAGTTAAGAGGACCTTTTGTGAGCCAGACCATACTGACTGCTTCAGTTTTAGAAAGGGCTTGTTTATTTTTGTGAGCCAAAGTTCAGTTCCCTCATCTATAAAATGGGAGCGAGCATAGTATTTACACTGCAAAATTCTCTTTAAAATTAACTAAGTTTTTCATGAGTTATCTAACATATAAAAAGTACTGTCAATGGTTGTAATCATTATTGCAGTAGGAGAGACAGCATTCAATATCAGATCTGTCTTTTCACTTATAAACAAAGCACACAAGCCAACAATCAAGCCCAGGAACAAGACTTCCTGCTTCCCTGCTCCATCACAGGGCGACAGGAGGCAGGAATGTCACTCTTGCCACTGGGTGATGTGTATTCTTTCCTTTGCTAGATCCCAAAGGATGGAAAGAACTGTGTACACTCAGGCAATTCATTTAACTTTTCCAAGACTGCAAATCTATGAATCTTGCAGACTCCAGTTCTATTTTTAAAAAGTTCTGGTGTTTTGCTGATTATAGATAACCATAATGTAATGTATAGATTTTAAAAAGCAAGAAAAATGGATTTTAAAATATCTACGAAGTAGGTGGAAGAAATAAAGACAGGTAGAAAGGAGACAAGGAAATTAGGATTTTAAAATTATATTTTTAAGAAAAATTGCAGCATCAGGACACAAAAGTTACTCAAACCTTTTTCCCTTCCAAGAAACTCACTCGAAAACATTCTTAGGGGTTTTAAAGAAGCAATAAGCCAGGGACCTGTGCTTTTTACCTCTAAATAGCCACTTCCTCTGTCCTCAAGGTAGCAGCAGTATTAGCGGGCAGCATATTTCAACTTCAAACACATGTGACTGGTTTGCATTCATAGCCCACCAGATAGGTAGGTAATCTGACACATGGTAGGAATACATACCCCATATCATCCATCTTGAAGACATGCCCCCAAGACCCCACAAGTATACCCAATTCCAGGTCATAATGGATTTCATTCCTCTGAATGCTCACATCCACTGTTGAATATGTACTTTTAAACTTCTGCTTAATAAACCCTTCTAGTGCCTCTTAAGTGAACCTGCAAACCTATTCTACAGGGTGTGTGGGTTACGTTCCTTATCTCAGCTTCAGAAACCTACTTCAGGATCCTCCTTGGACCCTGTCTGGTGACATGTTCACTACAAAGAAATGATAAATGTTTCAGTGTATAGATTACACAATGTAGGTATGAATTGAAACATTACATGGTATCCCATTGATCTAGACAATTTTTGTGTATCAATTTTAAAGAGTTATAACAGAGTTTTCCTGCCCATTTAACAGCATTGTTTGCAGGTGTAATATAACTTTAAGAAATCTCAATGTATAAAGCTTACTATAAAATTATAATCTATACTATTGTATATAGTATTATTATAACAAGATCATAATTATATCATTATGTTTTCAATTGATTTTTTTTTGAGGGTGCTGGGGATCGAACTCAAGGCCTTGAGCTTGTTAGGCAAGCACTCTAACCACTGAGCTAAATTCCCAACCTCTGTTTTCAATTGATAAAAAGTTCACATTTTCAAGGACCAGGGATACAGTTTTTTGGTAGAGTGCTTTCCTAGCATGCACAGGCTCTGGTTTTGGTCACCAAAACAAAAAAGAAAAGTTCATATGTACTTAAATATAAACTAAGTAAGAGCAGCAAAATAGATAGCATCTATTTTGCTAAGTGACCATTTTTAAATGTACCCAACTAATGATTATAGTTACGTTTATTAAATACAAGTGCAGACAGTACTTTAAGTATTTTTTTATGTCTATTCATTTCATGCTATGCACATAATGCTTTCAAAACTTGAGTGTTCAGTTTTCTCATAAAAATATTAATAAAACCTGAGAAGAGTTGTATATTGAAGTATTCCTTGCTGTGTTATATTTAGGTCAGCAATTCAAAGGCCTGAATAACTGGGCCTGTGTTAATAGCTGCCTTGAAGTTACTCTATATTTTGACTTCAAGGGGCACCTTTCTTTCTTATGATCCAGTGTCCTTTTCTCCTCATGTAGACAGGCAAGATAGATGCTGATAGGTTAGAAGAAGTTTTCCAGATAGGTAAAGCATCAGTTTCATAGCTCTGCCAACATCCTCATTCTCAATTTATTTTAATGACAACTCTCTGGCTGAGGGACAATGAAGGAATAATCACAACTATTTATGTCCACAGGCTTACAATTTTGAGTTACTTGAAAAATACAAGTTTACCCAATTTGACCAAAATTTAGATTATCAGAGCTAAAGCATTAAAATTGGCTATCAAATATAATTTTTATGTTATAACACAGTGTGAAAAAATATGCTAACTATAACTCCATTATACTGGAGGACAGAGCTTCTCATTCATATTTACACAAGTTCTTGAGGATCATAGGAATTATCTTGCCAACTTTGTTAAAATATTACCCCTTTTACACAACTGGCTTGGAAAATCAAGGCCAGGATTTTATCTGCTATAGCCCAAGGACAGGCTATGATTTAGTAAAATGTTAATAGGGGAAAAACATTATGGAAAATTTTTTCTCATTATGAGAAATAAAGCCATATTATCTTCAGTCTTGCCTTATTAATTCCTTCTCATTGCCATTTATACCTTCACTCGCTGATTGCTTCTTTTATATTCTGGACTTATATCATGTGCAAGATGTACAGAAAGATTAAAATTCTGAGGGGTTCTAACAAGGAACAATGTAATGCTCTGCTCTGTATAAATCTGGTGAGGCCTGGAGAAACCTGGATATAATACTCATCAGGTTCCCTTTATGACGTGATTCTGCAGTTCTTCACCATGAACTCAATGCTCAGAGTTCTAGCCTCCTGGGAAACATAGTCTATCAATATTAAATAATTTAGACTAATTAGTAGAATGTCAGTACTCTTCGTACAGCTCTTAGCATTTTCTTGTCTTTAACAAGTTCTTATTTACATGTCAGTTCATCTTTAGACTGTGTTATGCTTGTATGTAGATGTCCTCACCAAAGCCTCAGGTGGTCATAGGTGGGAATTTTCAGAGGTGGCTGGATGCTGGGATTAAGCGTGTGATGCCGGGAGTAAGGATGACTCACCCTGGATGTGGGTGGCACCGCCCGAAGGGTAGGTAGCCTGGATGAAATATAAATGCAGGCTTGGTTGCTGCTCTTGCTGCTTGCTGCTTCTTCACTACTTCTCTGATTTTGCTGCCACCTGCCTTGCACATTATGAACTGTTGTTTCTGCTCTGTGGTGCTCCTCTGCCATCCACCCTGCCTTGAAGTCAGCTGACAGTGGACTGAAACCTCTACAAACTGTGAGCCAAATAAACCTTTCTTCCTTCAACTTTGTCTCAGTAACAACAAAAGTAACCGAGACAGACTGTAAGTATAAACTGCTTCATTTTTATATCTCAGAAACAATTTTCCTCATGCACATTGAGGTTCTACTGTACAGTGAAAGAAAGAAAGAAAAAGACTCAATATCAGATTAAATTCATTGATAGTCATAGTATATTTTTATTCTTTCTGCTTTTCTTTTTATAGCATATATTTTATATTTAATTAACCGACAGAGATTGTACATACTTACAAAGTATCATATGACATTTTGATATTTACTTCTTTAAATATCATTTGTATCAAAATATACTGTTAAATCCTTACAAGTATGGACCAAAGAATGAATCATTGAGCATTCGCCATAAGTGGAAATGCATGTTATGGACAGCGTAGTAGGTGCTCATGAAAGTAGAGTCCCATAATCTTGGCTCTTCAAATTTGCATGGTCAGAACAAAAGAAGCCAAATGATGAAGGCTTCTTCTGGGTGATTTGGCAATTTATTTCACTTACTCCTATCTAAAAAACCCTGCAAGACGGATGCTATATACTCGAGATCCCTGGAGCTTGCCCATGTAGTCAAGGCAGTGGAAGATTCGGGATACAAATTTGGGTTTATATGACCCTAAAACCCCTGAGTTTCTTAGAGGGGTTATGTGCGTGATTTTTCAGTGTGTTGGGCTCAAGATGCCTGGTTTCTTCTGACTATCATGGGGAAAAAATAAAAAGAAAAAAGAAAATGCAAGCAAACATTATTCTGATAGCTGTGAATGTCTCTTTCTTGGGAGTTCTGTACCTATCAGTCACTCAATTTATCTGTATGATGCAGGTGCTTTCCTGATGCTCTTCCCTGTGAAACTCACAAGACATCTTGTAGCAGACTCTTCCAGCTCATAAGAGCTGTTATGCATCTGAGGACCTTACTTCTATGGCTCAATCATTTATTCCCTCTGTAGTTTTAAACTACGTGTAAATCAGCTTTCTAGCACTATGACAATCACCCAAGATTAACAATTTATAAAGAAAAAAGCTCACAGTTTTGGAGGTTCTAGTCTACAAGTGATTGGCCTCATTGCTTTTGGGCCTATGGCAAGGCAGCATATCATGGCAAGGGAACACACAGCAGCAAAAAGCTGTGCACCTGTGATTAGGAAACAAAAGAGAAAGAGGAAGGAGCCAGTGTCTCATGATCCCCCTTGAGGGCAAGTCACCCAATGACTCCAAAACCTCCCACTAAATCCTTCTTAAAGTTTCTACCACCTCCCAGTAACACCAACCTGGTGACCAAACTCACATGGCTCTTTGGGCCACCAAATCACAAAAAACGAGGCCCAATTTTTATTTATTAATTTTAAAGTCTGTGGGGGGTTTATTTTACCTCTTCCCTTACCTGTAGAACTTCGCAAATGTAATCAGAGAAGCTTCTGTGAAGATTCTCATGATCAGAATTACTTCTATAAAACTGGTCAAAACTTAATTTCAAGCAATTCCTTAGCAATTTCAAGGATTTTTTTTCTAATTTAATGGTAAGAGTAATTGCTTTGCTGAAAATTATGGTCTACTACATCTTGTTAACTTTTGACAAGCATATTTTTTCATTTGGTACAGAGCCTTTGCTTCTAACAAATAGAAATTGAGTTTTTGAAAGCATTGTGATGCTCAACATAGGAAAAAAGCAACATGAAACTTAGTTGAAAGATTTGGTTCCAATTCGTAGTGGATATCAACCTCCAAAAGCAAAAAGAGATGTGGTCACAATAATTATGCACATGAGTGCACTCTAAAAAGAGACGAAACAATTATAATGGGCTAAGGAAATACAAAGATACATCTTCAAATTAACAGTTACCTGCTATGTTTTGCCTTTCTCTAGTAAGGCTAACCTCCACTGCTTAAAGCAATGTACATTACTGATTCCCCATTTCTTTAAATAGCACTTGCAGTGAATGATAATATAACAACATAGGGCACAGTGTGAACAGCCAACAAGAGAATCATTTAAACAAATGGATTTGTAAAACATGATTGTTTTAAGCCTGTCCATGTCAGAGCTGCAATTTGAATTAAACATAAGGTGACTTCTTTCACTGAATCAATAAGTGCAAGTAACATTGCTTGCAACCATGTTTTATTTCACAGACAAAAATGGTCCTTAACGGCTTTCTGAAGGCTATGCTTCAGCCACCTGCTGTTCAAGTTGTTTGCTTTTCCTTACAAAATTTCGTTGTTTTTTTTTTTTTTTGCAACATTAAAACAGACAAACTTGCAGTTGGTTTCCCTGGGACTAGAGGGTAGAGATGTTTGAGAGGCACTTTTCTTAATGAACACCTTAACTTCCTGTGCCCTTCCTACCGGCTAATCGGAACAATAGGAAGAGCAGATTCTTACTATTATGAGTGGACTTGCAATCAGAGGCAATTTCTATCACTTCACAGAGAGTGCTCTAGTGGTCAACGTGAGTTTTTGACTTCATAAAAGTTTGTTTTATGGGCAAATAGTAGAGTCCATCCTAATCTTGGTTACAGAGAGGTTAAGAACCTGGATAACAGCTCCTCCGTATTTATCTATTGCTTCTACTTTTTGTTGTTGTTGTTGTTAGTACATGTTTGCAACACATAAGGTTTACATTCCTTGTGTGGAGTTGGTACCTGTACATAACATTTTTTGGAGGAGGGATGTTGGGGATCGAACTCGGGGCCTTGCTCTTGCCTACCAGTTGAGCTAAATCCCCGAACTTTGTAATACTTTTTAATTCCTTTTGTCATCACCTTTGTTCTCCTTTCCCTCTTGCCTCCTCCATCTCTTCATCCTCTTCCCATTTGAAAAAGAACTATCTCCCTACTCCTATCAACTGTTTTTTTATTTAGCTTTTTATTTTTAATTTGGGTTTCTCACATAAGAGAAACTATGCAATATGTAAGTTTGTGTGTCTGATCTATTTCACTTAACATTATGGTTTCATAGTGCATCAGTTTTCCTACAAATGACTCAAGTTTACCTTCATGGCAGAGTAGTTCTCCGTTGTGTTTAAATACCTCATTTTCTTTATGCATTCATTTACTGATAGACATAGGGTGCTTCTAAGATTTAGCTATTATGAATAGTGCTGCTATAAACATAGGTATGCATGTATCACCATAATATGATGTCTTTAACTCTTTCAGGAAGATACCTTGACAGGAACCAGCTGGGTAAAATGGAATTTTTAGTTTTCATTTTGTGAGGACTCCTCCATATTGATCTCCACAGTGGTTGTGCTAGTTTACATTCAGAACTAACCGTGGAGAAGGGCTCCTTTTTCCTCACAGCCTTACCAACATGTGTTGTTACTTGATTTCTTGACAATGGCCATTCATTCTGGGCTAAGATGGAATATCAGTGTTGTTTTAATTTGCATTTCTATAATGGCCAGTGATGCTGAACATTTCTTTATGTTGTACATGACCAGTTGTACATATTCTGTGTAGTGTTTATTTATTCACTTGCCCATTTTTTGATTAGGTCTTTTCTTGGGGAGATCTAATGTTTTGACTTCTTTATGTATTCTTGATTTTGGTAAGAAAAGGAAATAAAAGGAATATATATATAGGGAAGGAAGAAGTCAGAATATCATTTTTTTGCAGATGACATGATCCTCTATGTAAGAACCCCCCAATCCACCAAAAGACCTTAGAATTAACAGTCAAATTTAGTAATGTGGCCGAGTACAATATCAACACACAAAAATCAACAGTGCTCCTGTACACTAATAATGAAACTCACTGAGAAAAAAAATTAGGGAAAAATATCATTCACAATAGGACTAAGAGAAGCAAAATACCTAGGAATTAACCTAGCTAAGGAAGTAAAAGATGTCAATATGAAAACTACAGTAGTCTGATAAAGGAAATAAAAAAGGACATCAGAAAATGGAAAGCTATATCCTGTTTCTGAATTATAGTCAAAATGTTCATACTTCCAAAATGGATATACAGCTTTAATGTTATCCCAATCAAAACACCAACAGCATTCTTTATGGAACTGAAGAAAACAATCCTAAAATTCATGTAAACCCAGAAGAGACCCAGAATAGCAAAAGCAACCTGGGATTAAAAAGAGAAAAGCAGGAAGCATCACAATCCTGGACTTAGAGTTATATTACTAAGCTACAGTGATGAAAACAGCATGGAACTAGCACAAAAATAGACACGAAGATCAATAGAACAGAACAAAGGATGCAAAAACTACCCCAAACACATTCAACTTTTTGATCTTTGAAACATACACTGCAGGAAAGATAGTTTCTTTAATAAATGGTGATGGGGAAACTGGTTATTCATATGCAGAAGGTTGATTCTAGATCCATGTCTCTCACCATGTAATAAACTAAAATCAAAATGGATCAAAGAACTAAATGTTAAAACAGAAATATCTAACCTGCTTGAAGACAAAATAGGTAAAGCTCTTAACTTCCAGTTCTTAAAACAAGATAGATATGTGGTTTATATTAGCCTCTTGTGCTGATACCTGGGGATTTTGGGACGTGATTACATCATGGAGGTGTGATACTTATCAGTGGATCATTGATGGGTGTATAGCTAAATGTGACTTGGTGGGTAAACACCGGTTGGGGGAAGTGAGTCACTGGGGACATGGCCTGGCAGGGTCTGTCTTCTTCCCTTCTCCCTTGATCCTGCTTTTTGCTTCCTGTCTGACACACCATGAGCTGATTCTCCTCTGCCAGCCCCTCTGCCATATGGGTCTACCTTGGAGCCAGTGGACTATGGACTAAAACTCCTACAAATTTCGAGCCAAAATAAACCTTTCCTCCTTTAAATTGTGGGGGTCAGGTATTGTGTTCCAGCAATGAGAAAGTATGATAGATACAATTATAAGATTTTCTATTTAAGCAGTAATTAGGTATCCTGAAAAGTAGTCTTCTGCTTATAATGTAGAATTCTTGAAGCACAATCTGTGCGAAGGAAGACAAATTCATCAAAAAGATAGTTTATCCTTTTTTCTGTGCTTGACAAAATTCACAGGTAAATATTATTTATTTTCATATCTTATTCTAATACTTTATTCCCATTTCTCAAAATTCCAAGAGGAATACCAAAATGGATGTAGTCAAGGGTTCAATGTTTTACAAAGTAAAAAGGCACCAACATAAGTAACAGAAAAACCCAACAGACTTAAAGGAACTATTTCTTAGACATTAATGCACATTTGCAATGAGTCATTCTGTATGATCTTGTTTTTAATGATCTGGAAAGTAGTGTTTGTTTCCTGTAGCATGAAGGCAAAGTACTTGAAATTTAGGATGAAAAAAAAATAGAATGATGAAATCGTCAGAATAGTCAAGAAATAAAACTAGTATTCAATTCTTAAATATTTTATGAAGTCAGACTACATTTTTAATAAAATGTTGTATTTTAGAAAGTTGAATGAAATCTTGAAAATTATAGATAGTAGTAATATTCCCTCAAAACGAGCTGATCGCTTCCCCTAAAATAAATTCCATTAGGTAATTTAAAATTAAATTTCAGGTTAGACAAATGAAAATTTAAAAAGTATATACATATAAGTTTTGTGTATGTAGACATGTAAATATACAAACACATCTATACATATCTAGGGATAATGTGTGATTTGGTGTGGCAAGATGAATTGTAAGGCGGGTCCTATCGTTGTCCTCTGGTATTTGTGTTTTTAGTTAGTCTTTCCCTTGCGTAATGATGGATACTGTGGATTTTTTTTTTCCAAAAGAAAATGTCAAATATGAGGGGATCTTAAAGAGAGATAAGTTTTGAAATCAGTTGATTTTGAATTAATCCAAAGGAATATTTTACTGGAACAGCCTGAGTTGATCAAAGAAAGTCCTTAAAAGAGGACGCTCCCCCTCCCCAGGTCTAGGCCTTTATCTTGCAGGCTTGATGAAGTATGCAGCTGAGTTCGACTTAGAAACAAAACCAGTTTAAAAAAAAAAAAAAACAAAACTGGAGGCGTCATACAGTCATAAGGAAATGAATTCTGCCAATAACAGGAAAGAGTTCAGAAGTGGATTCTTTCCCAAGAAAGCTACTAGATAAGAAGACAGCCTAGTCATGGTCTTTACTACAACTTTACAGCACACTAGGAACTGACCAGCACTCAGCTAAGCTATGCCCAGATTTTCATCTCATGGAAACTGTAAAAGATAACTGTATTACCTTAAGCCACCAAGACTATATTAATTTGTTATGTAACAATAAGAAATAAACACATTTTATTTAGTTGCCAAACTATCCTTGTATCATTCCATTCCATCTTCTTGCCTTCACATTCACATTCATACAAAGAATTCAACTTAAATGTTTAAATGATATTTTTAAAGGAACTACTTTAGTGCTAGAAAATTTGGAGGGTATCAGATGCAAGACATAAAACTTAAAAATAAACATTACATAAGCTTTGACAAGATGGAAATGTTAATTGCTCTGATTTGATCAGTACATATTGTATAGACATATTTAAATATCACACTGTAAATATCACTCATAAATATGTGTAATTATTATGTGTTAATCAAAAATTTCAAAAACTTTTAGGGAGATAAAAATGCTAACTATCCTGATTTGATCATCACGTACTGTATGCATATATTGAATTACCACATGGTAGTTCATATATTTATATAATTAAAATAATAAAAATTATCAAACAGGAGTTCCTCCCATTTTTAGAGAAAACATTAAAAGACTATTTTTAGCTTTTCTTCTGAAGGTTCTATGATGTCACTGGAAAAAAAGAATATTTAAACATAGTGGCAGGGGGAGAAAGGGGATGAAAAAAGGAGTTAAGATGTGTTATGTACACGTACCACTTCTGCACAAGGATTGTAAACTACATACTGCAAACATGTACAAAAAAAAAGGAATCAAGAGATGGATGCAGAGAGGAGGGAGAAAAGGAAAGGTGATTTAAAAAAAAAGGAATTAAGACACATTATGTACTTGTACAAATTCTCCTCAAAGAATGTAAACATTATCTACTACAGACATGTACTTTAATGTAGCTCTTAATAGAATGATCTGGTGGGTATGAGGATTGAGACAGAAAATTATTTTGGCACACCAAAACTTGGGAATAATTAAACTTTACTTGACACAGTTTGTTGACCAATCTATAGATATATTTCCTAATATGGTAGACAGTAAGACCTGGAAAGAGATAAAACTCACCTTGCAACTTAATCAAGGTGGAGCAAAGTGGAAAATCATTCCTTGGTAAAGAATTTTCACAAGAACAGTGATGAAACTTTCACACATAGGCAGACACCTGGGATGATCCTTGGATCCAGCTACTACCATATTATTTACAGTCTGATAATTTACCAATGCTACAGTTTGAGACTCTCAGGAAAATTGTAATAGCATCCAGATGATTTTCTTTAAAGGGACACAAGGAGAGTTCATACTACTGTATCTTATTTACCTATGAGGGGAGAGACGGAGAGAGAGAAAGAGAGGGAGAAAGACAGGGAGAGAGAGAGAGAGAGAGAGAAAGACAGGGAGAGAGAGAGAGAAAAAAGAGAGAGACAGATAGGTAGTTAGACTAGACAGTTACATTCTTACTATGATTTACACAACCCTACACAGCCTCCGCGATACTCTTTGTTCCCATCTAAAGTAGTACTACCTAGAAGAGTATTCTTGTTCTTTATTTAATCTCTCTCAAACCTCCTCTTAGCATAGAGATGTATTTTTTGTTTACTGGTGTCAAAGGAGATCAATAAATACTTTTTGAATGAAATAATGATTTGAGAAATAAAAAGGAATAGTCCATAAGCAGAAATGGTAGAAAAGATAATAAAGATAAAATACCATCTTATACTCAAGTGCTTGAAAATATTCTTTCAGAATATAAATTACTAAGAACAAAAACTGCACAAAAATAGTAGAGACTATAATAGATCGGATGGATATAACAACGAAAAAACACATGAGTGACTCATTGAGTGTAAGAAAAACGGGGGATAGAAAAACTGGACAATAAGAAAATGTGACAGAAGAAAATGTTCCAAAAAAAAAAAAAAGAAAGAAAGAAAGAAAAAGAAAAGAAAGAAGAAGAAGAAGGAAAGGAAGAAATTGTTTGTATGCAAACGGTACCTCAGTTAACAAACTTGATTCGTTCCACAGTCCTGGATTCTGGTCTCAAACTGAACTGGATGAGAACTGAATCAAATTTCTCCCTAAGTTCAACATTGAAACTAACCAATAAATTTAACTGGGTTCTCGTCCAACTCTGTTTGCAACTAGAATCATGGCAAGTATCGAGTTCATGAACTGAGGTATCACTATAAGGAAATAATGCAAGAGGAGATGATTTCCCATGTTATAGAAACTTCCACAAATTTCAGGCATTAAAAATCAATTTACTCACAAAAGGAGAACTTTTGACCTCACCTCAGCCTTTTCCCTAAAACATAAAATCTCAGTAATGGTCCAAAGGCTACAAGATTTCAATGAGAAAAAAATACTGCCATGAATTACAGGCTGAACTAACTTGTGGTTCCTGTGATTAAGTACCTAAAGGAAATTATCACACAAGAAAATTCTCATTAATATTTACCAAATACTCACTACTAAATTCTTCCTAATATATCACATGAATGAAATTTGTTAAGGACTTCAAAATAAAAATACAAATATGTGAAATATATAAAATAATGTAATATGAAAGAAGGGAGAAATCATTGAAACCATTTATGATAGAGATAAGTATAACAAATGTAGTTAATGTGATTATGAAAAAAAATCAAAGTGTTGTAAGTATTTTTTAAGGAAAGTAACATAGGAAGTATAAATGATCAATGACAATTGCACAATAAATTTTAAATCACTTTAATAAAAGGGCAAAAGTAGTTAAACTATGTTAATGCCATTATTTTTAAGAGGGTAGCCATACACATGTTTGGCTCTGAAAATTAAGTATGATGTCTAATTTCTTACAATGGTGTTTAGTAAATAAAGACAATAATGGAGAGAATTAAAAATATGATGAAATTATTCTGAACAATTAGATGTAGTTAAGTGAAAGAAAACAGTTTATACAGCATAATGAACAAATCTAAGGCATCATTTCTGAATATATATTAAAGTCAAAAAATAAGACGACAGAATATGACTAAATACATTAGTTATGACAGTAAATTAAATAGCTAGACTGTTTTGCTTATTTAATAAAATAGGAAAACTGAGCGATTAAGATAAAAAGCAATCAATTAAATTCAATTCAATTGTATGGGTTCTACGATGACAAGTCAAAAGCACAACAACGCAGAAGCTTAAAAATAAAAGAATTAGCATAGATATCAGACAAAAATCAAATAAAACCAAAGCAGAAGTTCCCATAAAGAGAAATCCAAGTCCAGATTGGTTTAATAATGTATGCCAAACATCTAAGGAAGAAATTAATCAATTTCTGCACAAACTCTTTTAGAATATATGCGAGGACAGAATGCTTACCAACTTATTTTATGAGACCAAAATTACCCTGGTATCAACAAAGCCATTATAAGAAAATAAAGCTACAGGTAAATATCTCCCTTGAACCTAGACATAAAATTTCCACAAAATAACGGCCAACCAAATTCAGCAATGTACAATATTGGAACATAAAAAAAAAAAACTTCAAAGAATGCAAAAAAAAAAACCAAAACATTGAAATAAAATTTAAGTTATTTTTAAATTAAGAATTTGATTTTTGTGACTATACCCAAAAACTTATTCTTCAGGAGGACAAGTAATAAAAGAGAACAAGTCAGGCAAAAAAAGAGAAAAATTATAATTTAAATATTCATTTCATTGAGAAAACTAAAATATATTTGAAGTAATTTATGTCTTTATATTGGTATATTTCAATTTATCAATGGAATTCATAATACATAATGAAAAAATCAAGAGTAATTAAAAACATAAACAGAAAAATAATTATGCCAGATACTATAAAAATTAGCAGTCAAAATTCTCTCTAAAATAAAGACCAAAAAAAAATTATTGCATTGCTAATCTCCATTTATAATACCCATGCTATATAACTTTTCTGTAATAGGGAAAAAATTTCAAATCCTTCTTAAAACATAATCAGTATATCGAAAATGTATACCACCAATAAACAGAAACTGAAGAATTAATACACAAATTTTGCTAAAAACTTTTTTATGAGGACCATTTACAGTAACAATGAAAAATATCAAGAAATAGTAAGTATTATAAAGTTATAATGATTAAATTATTGATGTATTTGTTTGTAAATGGAATCAATTAATAAAAACAAATTTCCTAAAAGGATTTTAAAAGGTGCAAAAAGATAGGGTTGCTTTTGACATAAAAAAAAAATCATATACATCATGTATAGACAAATATAATGGAATTCTAAATTTACTCTTAAATGAATATGTAAACATACAAACCATGAATAAAACACTAAAGTCTTCAGTCTTGGTTAATGCAGTCAGAAAAAAGATAAAATAATTTATATACAGTAAATGTAAAAATAAAATATGAAATGATAAAGAGAAAATGTATAGGTGGTCTTTTAAACATATTTAAAGGCAGAAATTTTAACTAATAATATCAGATAATTTTGAACTTCAAAACCTTTTTATTTACTCAAATGTGTCACATTCTTTAAGAAAAAAAGGAAAATTATAATTTAATATAAATATTTATGACCTGTAAGACGAATTGCAAGATGGAACTCCACTCAAATGAAGAAAAATAAGACATCGATCCCAATAGTGAGAAAACACTTGGCAAAATATATTGACAGGAAATTCACAAAAGAAGAAATACAAATTGTAAATTAAAATATGAAACACATGTATAAAAAAGCATTCAAAGTGATCCAAGATCAGACATTCCTGGCATAATAATAAAAGTAATAACTCCACACCTCTACTATCATTTCACAAATTGCAAATATTTGCCTGTGACTGAACAATACATTTAGGAGGACTATTTGCACATGATTCTTTGAAAATCAAAAACTGTCTTTATAAATGCATTTCTCCCTTTCATAAACAACAGTGCCAATGACACCTACTCGTGAAAAGGTTAAAGCAGAAAGCAATGTGACATGTAATTTTACACTAGCATGTAGCTTTGTGTACTTTTTGACAATTTTGTGATACCTAGGTTAATACATACCTCAGGAGATACACTTTCAAAGATGCTTTCAAAGTGCTCTTTGATATATTTTTGCTAATCATGTAGGAATATAAAGTCTAATGGCAACTTAATCAGGGTCACATGACGAACTGGTAGGATCACATGAGACAAATGAGGAAATATTTTTGTTGTTGTTCTTTTGAAAAGCTTCATTAAATATCTATTCAATATTCTTAATACCAAATCAGTAATTTTACATGCCACAAACATGTGAACTGGGTTTCACAAGTCCATCTAAAAAAATCAAGGCAGTATTTATCTCCACTGAATAAAATATAGACGATATTCCCAGCACAGAGCTATTGCTTTTCCTGTGCAGGTGAGCCAGGCACTGGGGCTAGTTATCAGATCGGTGCAAAACATTTCTCTGAGTGTCTCAAGCTCTTATGTTTGATCTGAGACCACCAGTCAACATGGTGAGCTGTTCTGTACCTACTTATTAGGAAACAGCTGCTGGGGGATTAACATCAAGAAGAAACAGACTGATTCAAGAACAGAACTAAAATATTGTTTTCAGAAAGCATTCCTGCCATCTGGACAGATTTTCCATGTCCACCAAACTGAAGTAGCCTGCCAGGATCAACTCTGAATTTATTCATTTTTTTTATATTGTCTTATTGCACTAAAAATGAATATCAGCTTCAGGAAGGGATCTTCAACTGTCCTGTTTAATACTGAACTATACTTGGCATGTGACAGAGACTCAATATTTATTAAATGAATGAATCTTCAGTTCAAGCATAGCAAGAACCTTTATTTAAAATATACCACAGATAGGTGGGACACATTTGAAAACTGGACCACCATGACACATGCTACAGATTGAAATTTAATAGATTGTTAAACTTGATGCAGCTCAGATTGCTGGTTCAGTTGTTTCCTTCTCTTTCCATTAAAATTCCATTAAATTCAGCTCGCTATTGATGTATTTGATATACATGATACAGAGAGCCTAGATTTGCTGTCAGGACACCAGATACAAACCCAAACACTCAAGAGCTTGGAAATAACTTTTCACTTCCCACAGTTTCTATTTCCTCATTTAAAATTAAAATGAAATCCAGTCATTTTATTTTACTTGAGATGAACCACGAAACAACTTTCCATGACAATGTAAATCGGGGAAACTCATATAACATAGATTTATCCTAGAGATACTTAATTCATATTCACATGTTAAAGGCCTTGAACAACTGAGACTAAGATTATTTTTAATGTTTGTTACACAAATTATCCAAAATTGTTTGAATATCAAGCTTTTTACTTTTATTGTAAAATGTTTTAAAGCCTCAAGAGTGCTGGTAAATACTCTTAGACAGTCCCAGAATAGGTCAACTTTTGATACTTCAGAAGAATTTTCACATATGATAAAAATATACTACAAACAAGTATGAAGTTTTGAAAATATAAGTTTTACCGATATTGATAAATGATTTATAAAGCTAAATAGCACATTTAACAAAGAAGATATTTGTCTTTATATAGTCATTGGAACATTTTCTAAATTTGAAAAGATAAAGAAAACTTTAATAACTTTGCACAAGTGAAAAGTTCACAATTTATGTTAATATTAAACAGAGCCATGAATTAGTAACTAAAATTTAGAAGATAAAAACACCCAATATTTGGAGGAAGAACGTCTCTTTAAAAATTCTTAAATTGAAATAAACAAAAATTAAAAATTGTATAATACGAAAAATGGCTAAACTACTCAAAAGCAAATTCAGTCATATGCTAAATAAAAAGGATACAAAAAAGAAAAAAATTAAATATTTCACAAAAAATGTCTGAAAAATAATAACCAAAATAAACCAAAGATAGTGGCAGAAGACAGCAAATTTAGAAGCAGAAAATAAAAATAATAAATTAACTGTAACATATATATTCAGAATTTTATTCTTTAAGAAAATCCAAAAATAGATTTAAAAAAAAAACTTTAAAATCCAGGAAAAATCACAAAATTAGAATTATTCATGAATATAAGTCATAGATAAAAGGAAATTAAAATAATCATCGGAAACTATCCCAACCTTATATAAGTACATGTTAAAGAGTAGTTTATTAGTGCATATGAGTTACAGAAAATAATGGGTTTCATTCTGGCATATTGGGACATGTACATTAGATACTTTATTTCCGCCCCCATTACAATGACCCTCATGCTTCCCTCTCTCCCTGATCCCCTTCTCTATCTCTAGCAGTCTTTCTTCTACTTTCCTGTCATCTCTCCATTTCTAGAAGTATATTTTTAAAAAACTAAAGCTCATGATGATCTAGCAAAAGACACCACAAAAAGGAAAAATGACCAGATTCAAACAACACATGCCTTTTGTTAGATATTCTACAGTCACTGGGCATAGTAGTGCATGCATGTAATTCCAGCACTGGGGAGGCTGAGGCAGGAAGATCACCATGAGTATGAAGACAGCCTGGACTACATGGAGAGACCCTGCCTCAAAAAAGCAAAACAAAACAAAAAAAGATTAGTATAGATTCAAAATTATATTATAAATGTACTGATGTAATTTGAGAAAATTTTAAAATGAAAGCAGGGAGAAAAGAGAGTAAAGAGAGGTCAGTCAGCTGGCATGATGTTATAGTTTGATAACAGGAATGAGGAATAAGTTCTAATGTCCAGTGGTACAAGAGGGTGAATAGAATTGAAGCATGTATATAGAAATTCTTTAACAACTTTTATTAGGGTATAACTGATATGCAAACCTCTATATATTTAACATGCATAATTTGATGAATTTGGGTGTATGCAAATACCCAGGACGACATCATCACAATCAAGGCAATAAACATACCCAAATCTCCAAAAGTTATTTGTGACGTGTGCGTGTGTGTGTGATATTAACATTCAGATAAGATCTACTCTCTTAAATTCTGAAGTGAACTATATGTTGTTAACAACATATTGTTAATAGGCTCTGTGCTCTACAGATCTTTAGAATATATTCATGCTACCGAATTGAAATTTGGCACCCATTGAATAACGCTCCATTTTATCCTCCCTGGGTCCCCGCAACCATAGTGTATTTTCTGCTTCTGTGAGTTTGGCTGTTTTAGATACCTCACATAAGTAGAACCATGCAGTGCTTGTCCTTCTGTGACTGGTTTATTTCACTTGCCTCAACATCCCCCATGTTTATCCTCACCATTTGTTACAACAAACACCTATTCAATTTTGACTTCAGATAATGAAAGCCCTCAGCCCACACATTTTTGGACAGCTCTCCTGTATCCCAAACTAGTCTTTGTCTAGTTCTATCACTGCCAACGTAAAGAAACCTGGCGGGAGCATGGTAGCTTGGCAGGTAGAACTCACAGTCATCCATGGAAGGATGTCCAGCAGAATTCCAGAAGACCAGAGGAGTATCACAACTACTATGAAGTGATGTTAACAGAAACAGGAGAGAGCCTGGTCTAGCCTAGTGTCAGAGTCTCTTCTAGAGAAGTCTCAGAGGAATGTCCTTAAAATTGGTGGTGCTCACGTGTACAGTGGAGGGTTTGCTCTTTTGCGTAATAACTAATAACTCTTTCAAAAATAAAACACTGTTATTGGTATGACTCTCTCAGTCTGTTAGGGAGAGAGACAGCCCCAAAAGTCTAACTTGCTTTCCCAGAAAAGGAGTTTCCTAGGGGTGTCCAATGCAGTGGTAATGTAACCCCCACGGTCCCTCACCTATCAGTCCTCTAACCTAAATATTGTAAATAAATAATAAAAATATTATGAAGAAAAAAAAAAAAAACTTTCCAGGCTGGGGATTTAGCTCAGTGATTAGAGTGCTTGCCTTGCAAGCACAAGGCCCTGAGTTCGATCCCCGGCACCACAAAAAAAAAAAAAAAAAATGAAGATTCTGTAGATATTAAACATTTCTCTAATTTTGTAGTCTTGATTATGAAGAATGTCACCAATTCATCCAATTTCCTCATCCATGTGATCCAATGTCCTTCTTAATTGGAAACCTTTTACTCATAAGATAGCTGTTATTGCAAGGAAAAAGTCAAAATACCGTGAGGGCTGAAGATTTAGCTCAGTGGTTAGAGTGCTTGCCTTGCAAGCGCAGGGCCCTGAGTTAGAGCCCCAGGACCAAAAATAAAAGAAATAGTCTTCCCAAGGTTACATTTAAAGCTGGAATTGAGCCCAATGGTTCCCTATTATTCTAAGTGAAAGGAACACAGCAAAGCCATCAATCTTGACAGCGAGGAGGTATCTGAGGTACCCAGGAAGCTGATGCCAACTTCTGAATAAAATGGCATTTCCACAAAGATCTAGTCAAGACCTCCTTACCGTTGCTTTCACCTTCATATTCTTCAATTCATTCCATCCCCTGAACTTATCAGAAAGACCTTCATGTAAAAAGAAAATATTTTCATACAGAGTACTTGTTTTATCTGAATCACCATGAGTTAATTCCTGAGACAGAAGTTTAATTATTAAAGAAAGTAAAAATAATACTAACATAAAAATACATTACATCAGAACAGTTATAATTCTGGCAAGGAAAAATAATAAATATTTGTTGAATAAATGAATATTAATTTGTTGTGAAATCATCTGAGCCCTTCTTTCGGCCTTTAAAAAGTAAACAAAAATAAACTTCTCTAAACTTGTTTGATATTTAAATGCTACACTGGTTTGTTTGCATGAGAACAAATGTCATAATGATAACATTTGTTATCCCCAACTAAGCTTGATCTGTAGGGCGCGTTGCCTGCTGACTACTTCACTTTGGGAAGTAATCCAAGGTAGCCGCCACCAGGGGGCATTGTGGAAGGTAGCACAAAAATATAACTGATTATTTCTCTATTATAAGGTTAACAGAGACACATGAAAATATATTATCCAGTCATGGGATTTGATTTTTGTGTAAAAACAAACTCTCTACTTTCTAAAATATCAGAAGTATCTAAAAACAAAGTATACACTTTTACACCTAACATTAAGAAAATACTATTTGAAGAAAAACGATAAGAAAAATGAACATCAAAAGTGTAAGCTGTAATTTTAAAATTTGTGTTAAGGGTAAAAGTTTTGCCAGAGTATGTTAAAAGCCAAGATCACTCTGGGCTCCTAAGAACTCCTGCTTGGTTCCTCTGGTTGAAATTCTCCTTCCCACCTATTATAGACAACCCCCATCCCTGCCTAGATGCACACTGCTATATTTCTTAAGACTATTCCTAGGGTATCTGAGGTGTGTGATTTATTTATTCAGTCTACTCTAAATTTCTATGAATCATGTTCATCCAATCAGATGCCAGTGAGACTCTGTCTTGGTAGCTCATCTATTTATAAAACAGACGGTCTACTGCAGGGCTCCCTAGCTGGTGAATAGGCTCAAGGATCACCATAATACACTGAGAATAAAATCTCTGGTCTACACTGAGCTTCAACTGGCAAAAACTAAGCAAGGTGTCTGGAAAGACCACACCACCAAATGCCTGTCCTTTCCTGGGACTCATTTTCATTCCTTGGGGCTTAGCAGATGACATAGGTGGAACTGCACTCATTCGTGATTAATCCTTAGCCTCTCTACTCATTAGAGAGGCTGCCTGATCAAGACTCTAAATGGATTACTCAAAAGCATTCAAAAAATGTCAAAGGGTCACTGCTTTTCTACTCTAGATCTTTTAGACATTTGGCTATTTGCACACTTTTAACATTTGACATTTTAACCAAAAAAAAAAAAACACCCACAGTTTTATGCAAATACTTTTCTCACTGAGGGGGAACATTTCATCTGACAAACAAAAAGAACTCATGTTCAAAGAACATGTTTCTGTTCTGTCTTGGTCCGTTCTTTAGCACTAGTAACAGAATACTCAAGGTTGAGTGAAATGCATAAAAAGCAAAATTTATTTCCCCCAGTTCCGTAAGTGAAGAAGTCCAAGATCCAGGAGCTGGCCCCTGGGAATCTTCTTGCTGCATTTTCCTATGGTGGAAGTCCAGGGGATAAGAGAAAGAAAACTCGAAAATAGGGGCCAATCTTGTCCTCTAGAAAAGAATGCATTTTAGTATTGGGCATCAAATTTCTACCATATAAACTTTAGCTGGACATATTCAAACCACAGCACATTCTATAAGAGAAAGTACCTGAAGATTAGCAACACTCACCTTGCAACTCAAAAGCTTTGTAAGTTGTTTGCTCCCCGCTTTTCTAATTCTGGTACGTTTTTTGCATACAAGTTTTTAAAATTAGTTTTTGCTCAAAATACTTAAGCTAAGTGGTTATAAATTTGTATAAATTCGTCTGTCTTGCCATTGAAATTGTTTTGTAAATTAATAAAGTATGGAAGCAAGTGTAAAGGAAAAACATCTACTAGCTAAATTCTAAGAGATGGTTATAACTGATTTTCAGGTGCCCTAACTTTTGGTATGAATCTAACCACTTACTTAACTAAACTTTGTATGCTTTCCTGTTGGAGTGTTAAACTAGATTATCTCTAAAATTCTTAGTCATAATATCCTAGGAAACTCTACTACCTGACATATTTCTTCATAGTGAAAATGAGCTATTTAAGATATGTTAACTTTTTTTTCATGTTATTTAATCTAGTGGTGGGATGGGGGCTTATTCTGTGCTTTCTCACCTAAAACATCTTACTGCTCCTTTGCTCACTAAGGATATCTATGTCTGCGTACTAAGAAAACATATGTTGATCAGAAAGCAAGGAAGAAAGGAGAGAGTAAGCAATGCAGGAAAGTACATAAAACAGCTGGCTTTCTCTTCAAAATTGAGAATATCTCCTACTCACCTAAACTGCAAGAGGCTAAATTACCATCTGTCCCTGGAAACTCACAACCTTGACAATTTGTTTTCATTGGCACAGAATAGTCCCAACACGCTTCATCTAAGTATTTCTTTTCTCTCTTTAAATTATGGTAGTGATGTTTTCCTTCTGATACTGGTTCTCTTCTGTGCTCTTAAGTCCTGCAGTTATTCAGTATAATTGACTGCGTGACAACTTGGGATAAAAGTAATGTTAGGTCAGCAATCTGAGCCACATATCAAAGTAAGAAGGCATTATGGGACAAATCACATTTTAATCAGTTGGAGCTTAGATAAATGCAGGAATATTGATAGCATTTATGGTTTGTATAGCAGCCTGTGGTGTGACAGAGCAATAACACTTTGAAATATAGGCAGTGGATGTTAATTAACAGTAAATCATAATGGAACTCCTGTGGTATTACATGATGTCCATGTGAAATCTCTAATAATTTATAATGCTTGATGTGATCCCACAGCATGTGACAAGAAGTGTGATTATTTGTAGCTCTGCTTGATCTGCAGCATAAAATTTACTTTAGAGGCAGTGTTGCTAACACACATTCCTTGTTGCTGATGCAGGAATATTCCTTCTAAGAGGCATTTCAGCTTTTCCAGAATCAAGATATGGCTTCAAGTGCACAAGTGAAATTTAATTATACAGTGAATAAACATAATCTCACAGGAAATACACAAATACATTTTTTCCGGGAAATAATAAGTGGAAAGTAGTTTCTTAATTACTAGTTCATAGCTGCCTGGTCTCAGATGTCATGATTTTGAATCCTTAATGCTCTAATCTTAGACTAATTGCATCCCTGACATCTAATTGTTCTGTTCCAACCCTGACAGCCACACTGTTCTTTCAAATGCTTCCTGGGGAGGTGCACAGGGGGAAGGGTAAAGAAGAGACTTTTAATAGTAGACTAAAAAGTTTAAGGATACTGAGCCCCACTTCCAAAATTTCTCAAAGCCTTTAAATTCCAAGAGCAGAAGAAGCATGCCACATGTTAATGATACGTTTCCCCCACGTTATTAAAGCGTTCCCACCAGTGTTATGTTAAGTGAGTGACAAACGAGTGAAAAAATGTGAATTGGATTCGACTGGCCTCCCCCACCACAATTTGTACCCACAAATTAGCTCTCGTTAATCTCCTTGTAAATATCAGTTGCAAAAATATGAATAAGAAATGAACAGTCTTCGAGGCAGTGATGCATACTTTTTTCCAGAATCATCTTTCCATTTCCCTACCCACTTATGCTTCCACTGAAATTGGAGGCTGGGAATGAGGGACAGAGAATTTCATCTGGAATGAAGGACTTCGTTTGCCTCTCTCTGTACAAAACCAACAGACCCTTAGCCTGTGAAGCCAAATACAAATTTCTTCCTTTTGAAAATATCACAGGAGCAGCTGCTCCTCAGCTATTTTGAGTGAATTTTCTGAGAACAGCTTGTAGCTGCAATATTGTATATGGTGGATGGTTGGCAAGAATCTGGCTGTGGGAGGAGAGTAAAACCTAACAACCAGTGCAAGATGCAGTGACTGACAAATGCGGGTGGGGAAAAAAGCTATGCCCTGAAATGTGAGAGATGGAGAAGGCAACATTCACCCCAAGGTCAAAAATATTTACCTCTTCTATCTTCGTAAACTGAGCTTAACACTTCTAATTTGGTAACACAAAATTAAGTGACTAATAAGGGATTAATGGTAAGGAGAATGGAAAGAATCACAAAAAGTAAAAGAAGAGAAGTAACTTCAAATGTTAGTGAAAATTCTTGCAGTGGGGGAGCAGGCAACAGTCCCTCTGCCTCCCCTCGGGTCTGATGACAGCATGGCAGACCAGGAGCCTATCTGATTCCACACTGGCTTTCACATCCCATCTCTGTCTGATAGCTGATGTATTTCTGGTCCCTGTTCTGGGTAATAGGAGCTAATCTGTGTGGGACAAATTGGCATATTTAGTCTGAGATAGTAGCCAGAGTGTTACCAGAACAGTACCAATCTTGCCAGGCTTGGTGGTACATGCCTGTAATCCCAGCATTGGGGAAGCGGAGGCAGGAGGATCACCATGAGTTTGAGGCCAACCTGGGCTACATAGTGAGTTCAAGACCAGCCCAAACTACATAGCAAAGAAAAAACCCAAACAAAATCAAAAGTAAACAAACAAACAAAAAAACCAAAAAAACCCACACCCACCAAAAAATCCCCCAAATCCCCAGCACCTATTAACCTTTTGAAGTCAAGGCGAACCAATAGGCTCTGGAACCCACCATTGTAGTGACCAGAGAGGTTCACAGCAGCACAGTGATATATCCCAGAGGACAATATGTGTATCTCCAACTGGAGCATCCAATGCCTCCCTACTCAGTCATCCTTACATTGACAAAGCCCTGGGCCTCCAGCTGCTAAAACACATGTTCATGAAAACTCTATCATCCGTAAACCTTACATATTATTACTGGAACACCCACTCTCCAGATTTCAAGTGCTTGTCATTTCAAGCTCTCAAATCTTGACACTAATCTGGATCTTCCCATAAAAAGGTCTTAGTGCCTATAATGGTTTCATTTCCTTTTCCCTCAAAAATTTAGTGATAAACAACTTTTGACTCATAACTCTATTTTTGCTGCTTTTAAATTGACTTCTTACTCCTACTCTTAACTATGGCTTTGTCATACATAAATATTTATTTATTTTTTTAAAATCACAGATTGATGAGTTTCATAAAGCAAATAAGAACACTTCGGTTTTCTGAATATTTTGAAATGTATAATTTACTTAATAATAATTCATTTACTAACCCTAGAAGATTTGCTCTTAGTGGTCTCTTAATGACCTGTACTGTTTTGAAAATCCAAGAATGTTGGCTTATCACAAGGATTGGGGTCACTCCAGGAATTTAACGGGCAAGGATCAGAGACGCTGTGAGGCATGTGGAGTCCTGCCCTTCATTCTGCAATACTTTAGATATGCTACAGATTATTCTTAGAGATGAAACACTTGTTTATCATTTTCTAAAACTTACAAATTTTTATGTATAATCACGGTATACTTTTTGCAAGGGCTTAATAAATATCAGCTATTCGAGGAAGACAACAATATGGAAATAGAGATAAGAGTGTAGTTTCTTCAGGCCTTTACCAAAAGTTGATTACCATTATATAAAACCATGCCACTCATGAAAATGGACTTGCAATGTAATGTGCCTCTATCCAACTATATGTATAACAATCACATTTAGGGTGAAGGTACACATAGGGTAGGTGCAAACCACTGAGCACTTCATCAGCTTTCCTAGTGTAGTCATGTTCAAATACTTGCATCCTGGAAATGCACATGCCATTTCAAACCACTCTGCTATATTGCTTATTTTGTATCTAGAAAATTATAGTTATAGCATTATGTAGTATCAATTGCATAATTAGGTTATACTCTCTGTAATTCTATATCAATTAAAGAATATATAATAAAAAAATCATTCTTTTTATAGAAAAAGGAGGAATTAGTCTGGCAGGGTTGAAAATCGCAGCACAGTATAATCTCTGAACAAAAATGAATTAAGTGTATGGTTGTGAATTTAATGTTTCAGATCTAATCGTCTTAAGCTGTCGCTAGACATCCCTTGTTTCCATCAGTGTAATTTTCTGACTGATGGTCTGCTTTCAATATTCAGCTTTCCAGGCAACAAGAGGACACCCCAGGTAGGAGGTTGTTGAGGCTGCTCTGAACAGCAATGTGAGCATTCCCCTTATCCAGCACTGGTTTTGTGGGGTTTTTTCTAAGGTGTAAGAGCCAATGGGATGACCAGTGAGGACAGTTTGAATCACTTGCTCCGTTTCCCAGCATGATTGCATGCGTTACCATAGAGCTCAGACTTAAATCCACTGGAGAATCAGCAGATCGGCAGCGCCATGAGGACCTCTCCTTTTTCAGCTCCTGATACCAGGATCCTGATCTTCTGTTCCTAAAATTTCCTGTTCCACCCATGGCTTGATTCTGGGTCTATAATGTAAATATCCCCTTAGACCTTTCCTTAAAAGGAACCTCACCAGACCGATTATAGATGTATTACTATTATTGTGTAATTCATTTGCCTGAGGCCTTTCTTATTACACTGTAACTACCACAGGCAGAAGGCCTATTTTTTAACCTCCAAGAGTGGAACATGCTCTATGTAGTTGACTAGAGGTCTTAACTCTATTTAGTCTGATGCCTACTGCCACTGACGCACTAGTCACTTTTCTCTTACACTTTACATCTGCCTCCTTAATGTGAGATTGGCCTAAACAATTTTTCTGAATTTTAATAATATAACTCTTTGTTTACTATTTAAGCTTGAAACTTTCTCCCTACTCCTAAAAAGCTTCTTTTCCAGTCACTATATAATTCTGTCTCTTAAAATGATAACAGTACCTAATGGTACCTCATACCTATCAGCCCCATATTTTGGGAGTAGGAGGCAGGAGGATCATCATTTTGAGCCCAGCCTGCCAACTTAGTAACTTAGTAAGACCTTGTCTCAAAATAAAAACTAAAAAAAGGGGGTTAGGAGTTTATCTCTGTGTGAAGGCCCTGAGTTCAACCCCCAATACAATCACTCAATCAATCACACAAAATGATTTTCTTCTTCTTTAGTAAAGTGGATATACTGGCACAAAGGATCAAAAGCCTGTTGTCTATAGCAAATAGATTCCTATAGCAAAAATGCATACAATTGACATCATAGCCATTAAATTCAGTTACCTTCCCAATCTCTGACTCAACTGGCTCTAAGTATCTTATTATAGTTGGCTTGCCTTATAGGATTTCCTACAGAGGTGAAGCTGAATTGATCATCTGGTGTAAGTTTCTTGCACTCTTTGTACTTATATTAATCACACATATCAATAGATCGGCATTCTTATTGCTATGTAAATCTTTTGTGGATTTAGGTACCGTATTCTGTTCCCTGGATCCAATTAATTCTGGATATGCTAGTAAAATAAAATTCATGCATAAGCAAAACAGAGAACCAGACTATAGCTCAAGGTATTCACCTTTAAAATTGTAAAGAACTAACATCTAATGGAATAGCATCAAACTGCATGTAGACAATATGCCATAATGAAAGAAATTTAATAGATGAACGTAAGTCAGAGATACTTGGAATTTAGTCCATGCTTACACATTTATTACTCTGTGACACTGAAGAATTAAGTGTTATTGAAATAGCCCCAAAGACCTATTTTAAATGCTTACCGTACATGTACATGCTCACACACACATTAACTTGCTGTTTGCTATTTTAAATTCTTGGTTGGCACATGCACCCTGCTGTTTCCACTAATAAAAATGGGCTTTGTTGCCAAGGAAATGGCCCCAGTTCTGAAAACTAAGGGTGTCTAAGTGAATAATATATAACAAGGACTTATTCTTTGGATGCTATTGCACTAGCTCCTCTGCTGTCCTGGGATGCCAACTGTTATCTTCATGGAGGAAACCAGTCCCAGATATTTCCTTATATCTGCAGAACAGCAAATAACTAATTTAATCACTGCTCTGTTCTTCTTGTTTTCCAAGGATAGAATGATAGTAGTATGATATGCTAGAAATTAAGCGAGAACATAGTGCCCATGCGCCATTTTTGAGTTGCAGCTATTATATTTTCCCAGCTTAACAGAAACTATAAAAGTGACCCATATGAAAACATCCACTATAATATAAGGAATCTCAGCAAGAGGAATGAATTAGCACTATCTATATTAGCTGACTGCTAGTGCATCAGATATTTTCGTGGGCACTTCAGAGACTTTATGCTGGCCTATGAATGGCCAAGACAATGGGAGGTGCCAGGTGACATTCAGAGCTTACCAGTCCCCCACAAGGATGGGCTAAGTCTTTGCTTGAACCATATGGTATACTTTTAGTTAAACGGGCTAAAACTTTTTTCCTGTTTAAGCAATAGCCAGTTCGAATTATTATATTTGATTTTGGTGTGGAAGCAATTGTCCAAATTCTGTCAACACTCTTGAGTTTTCAATTCTTTCAGGAATCCCCATAAAACTCTTTAAATATAATTTTATCCATCTTACAAGGTTGTTGTGAAAGTTACACACAGAATACAGAAGTACATAAATATACATAATAGGAACTTGAGGCATGATAGTTTTTAAATAAATTATTGTAAATCAGAACTAGCCAGCACTTTCTGTCCTAGTGCAGGAGGAAGGGACCTATGACTCATTCCAATAGGCATGGATTTGTGACTAGCACTCATTATTTTTTGCTGTGTTTTCATTGTGGAAACATTTCATAGACCGTTCTATGGTAAAGTATGTTTCATATGAATCATAATAATGTTCCTCATTCAGAAAAGTAGGTATCCACCTACCCTGCCAGACTGAGGAACATTTCCGAAGAACTGGTGGTGAGAGTTTACCTACAAATTGGTTTAGCATAAATAGAACTCAGAATACTTTGTGGCAGTACTATTGATGTACCTTTGAATTAGTGTATATTTGAGCCACCAGTTTACAGGTTTGAGAGACTGTCAGGATGCAAAATGTATTAGTCATCCCTCCCATCAATGGGACAAAATACCCAGTATTCACAATTGAGAGGAGGAGAGGTTTCATTTGGCTCACAGTTGTAAAGGCTTCAGTCTAGGATCAGCTGGCTTCCAGTCAGAAGCATCATGGCAGAAAGTTGTGGCACAGGAAGGCTGCTTAATTTGTGGCAGCCAAGAAGCAGAGCACAGGGGAAGAGCATGAGCATATACCTCGCAGGGGCATGGTTCCTCCGTGACCTGCCTTCAACTGGGTCCCACCTCCTAACTGCACATTCAGCTAAGGCATAAGCATAGCACATAAGTGACCCAATCATCTCTCCAGGAGTCTCTTAATCCAGTCAAGTTGCCAATTAAGATTACCTGGACTATAAAGGGAAATGCACTCTTTGAGCCTAGAAAATCCTATATATATATATATATATATATATATATATATATATATATATATATATATATGGAACTTGCACAAAGAAATAAATAGTGGTTATTGTGGTGTATTGTTTTAAGACAAGCTACCATTAGAAAATTGGGGAGGGTTCTGTAGTGGGGAATCCTTGAGCAAACATTAATTTTTACCCAGGAATGTAATATGATACCCATCAATCTATGAAACCTTTACGTTGTGCTGTATTTAAAAGGTGAAGAATATTTAAAGTATAATGCTCTTGAAAGAAAGATTTTAGAATGAGACATTTTCTTTTGGTGAGGAATAAAATACAAGAGAATTCATCTCAGAGTACACACACAGCTTATTTTTTAAAAAAGAAAAAATATCAGAAATAAGGCAGTCTCTTCACCCAGCACATCAATCCATAAAGAAAAATTTCATTTTCAGTAATGTCGGAAATCTGACAGCCTGACATGCATAATGAAAGACAGCCCAAACTATGAAGCAGTACAGTAGATTAATGCCAAGAAAAAAGAGAAAGAGCCCATTTATTTTATTATCCAAGATAAAATACAATGTCAGAATAAAAGACATACAAATGGATAAATGAATATAGAGAAGTCTCCTTCCTACCTGCGCCCCAGCCAGTCTAATAAGCATGCAGTAACAAGTAACAGCACAATGCTGCTGGAAGAGTTGTAAGAACACAGAACAAGATACTCTATGAGGCAAACACAAAAGGGAGACAGTGCTGAGAGAGGAGGAGAAATTAAGAAAAACCCTCTGGCAGTCTAAGACAAGCCATACTAGAGCCAGAGACAAAAGGAAAAATGTGTATCCTTAGATCCACTCGTCTAAATACCCTCCTGTATTTTGAAACAAGTATAAAAAAGTGGAAAAAGGTTCTCCAGTCAATAAATATGGCAAGTTGCCCAGTTGGTTTGCATACAGGGTCAGGTTCAAAACTACCCAGGAGGAACTCAGTGGCCTGGGAACCACAGGCTGTTTTAATTGACAATAATTTAGGGCCATTAAAAAAAAACCCACCAACTGTCCTTATTGAAAATTTAGTATTTGTTTCTCATTCATTTTTGATATTTTGAAATACTGGATTATAAACTATAAAGAATGAGGAATCTGTGGCCAGAAATAAACACAGTTGAGATGGACCAACTTTTTGAAAGAAGCAAAATTTAAAAATTAATGGAAGAGAAAATAGGTAATCTTACTAGTGTTATATGTATTTAAGAAACTAAATTTGTAGTTAAAGACCATAATATTAACAACAAAAATAAAAACATCTAAGGTCTAGTGGTTTTGTCTGTAAATTCTACCAAACACTGAAGGAAGAAATAATACCAATTCCATAAAATCTCTTACAGAAAATAGAAGATAAGTGATGTTGATACCAACAGCAAAGACATTATAAGAAAGAAAATCTACAAATAATCCTTATAAATGTAAAAAGAAAAACAATCCTTAAGAATGTAAAACACAAAAAACCTTCAAAAGCTTTTTTTTTAACCAAATCGCATCTGACAATATATAAAAAGAATGATACATCATGACCAAGTGGTGGAGTTTATCCTAAGATTTTTTAAATTAATTACCAAATTAATATATTAAAGAAGAAAAATTACATGATGATCTCAGAATTTGAAGAAAAATATCATTTACAAATAAAACTCCCAGAATATTATAAATAGAAGAAAACTTTCCTAATTTGACAGAAAGCATACAAACCAACATCATATTCAATAATAAAATTATACATTTTTATCTATTTAGGGTACTTTTAAGAGAATAAAAGTGCAATGTACAACTATGGAAAGAAATATTTGCAAATCACATATCTGACAAAGGAATTACATTCTGATTATGTAAAGACTCTCAGAATTTAACACTAAAAATTCAACAGTCATTTTGTAAAGATATATATGTGGAAAATAAACATATGAATAGATTCTCAATGCTATTAGTTGTTAAATAAACACAAATTAATTTCAAATACATACCATCCTACATGTATTATAATAGCTGTTCTGGTTTGAATATGTCAAAACGTTCCTATGACAGAATAGATTTTACTTTATTAATAGAATATTATTTTATTGTAGATAATTTATTCATAATTGTCCAAAAACTGGAAACAATTCAAATTTCCTTGTTCCAGTACATGAGTAAGCAACTATGGTATGTACATAAAATGGAATAAAACTTAGGCGTACAACATTGATGACTATGGAACATATTGTGCTAAATAAAAGGCTACATACTGTATAATTCCATTTATATTATATTTGAAGACAGAACTAAAGGTATGGAAAATAGATCACTAGTTGCAAGAAGTGGGGTGAGGGGGAAGGATCAACTATAAAGTAGTACTGCAAAGGAAATTTTGAAAGTGATGGCATTTTTTTTGTATCATATATATTGGTCCACATAAGACGACGCATTTGACAGTACCTAGAGACTATATACCACAGAGAGATGCCTCTACTGTTAACTGTTACTTTGAAAACAACAGAAACTATTATCATATTAAAATCTTGTGATAAGATGCAGATTTATATTAAAATTTGTGATAGCTTAAAATATATAAGAGAAGTCTAAGAAAGTCTATGGAGGAGAATGAATGCCAGTTTAACAAATGTGAATTTTATCCCATGAGCAATAATCTAAAGCCAGCATACTTATTCTTCCAGTCATTCATTGCTTTATTTTCTAGGTATTTGTAAAATATTACGAAGGAAAGAATGAAGTCAGTAGAGTCAGGATCCTAGAAAATGTAAAACCAACCAGAAAAAGAAAGAGAGATGTGTAAATCAGTAAGCATTAACAGTGCTCCAGTAAGAAGTGTGGAGGAAATAATAGTCCATATTCAAGAAAATATGTTAATTTTTATTCATATTTCTGTCTACATGTGTGTGTGCGCATGTACAAAGGATGAAATATTAACATAGGATCAACGCCCTCCTAATGATTAATAGGGGATTGCATCATAAACATTTCATTCTGTATTTATAATATTTTTCTAAAATGAATCTGTAATAGTTATGCATAAGCTAATTAAATTAAAACAAAATTAAATTCTAATATTCCTGTTCTTTCTTCAGAGCAGCACCCAGTTAGTTTGAAAAAAATTTATTTAAAATATTCAAATTCTATTATTTACAGTTTATATTTTATTTTTGCTGAATTTTCTAAAAGAAGGAAATAGTATTGAATTATTAGTCTTATATTCTAAAAAGCTCTTAATTATGCATGTATTCATTTGGTTTTCACAAGTTATGAGAATTAACTAGCAGTTTCCTCATTTAGAAATTGAAATAATAAGATCCAGTTAAGTGCCTTTTGCTTTTTCACAAATTTGGTATATGGCAAAATCAGATTTAAAATAAATCTTCCAATGGAACCAGGGTCAACGTTCAATATAATGTCATTTTTTTTTTTACTTTGTTGTCTACTTAAAAGGAGAAAAAGTCACTGACAGTATGGAAGTTATGGTTGCATATATTAAAGAAAAGTCAATTTATGAAAATGATGGAAGACAATAGTTAGGCAATTTTGGAGACACAAAGATTCCAGAAGGAACCAGAATTTGAAGCTACTCTGAATCTACCTTGTAACTTTGGCAATTTTATGTATTTTCTTTATTCGTCTACATTAGAAGTGAGATATAATCCTTATTTGTGAATATTGAGATACTATGTGAAAACACAAGGTCTCATAACTCTCAAACACAAATACCTCATTTTAGGTTTATAAAATCCTCCTGGATTTTGATTAAATGTAGAGAATGGCATTTACCAAGTTAAAATCTAGTCACTCCACTTAATGTAAGCAAGGAAGCATTTTTTGTTTTAAATATTTGCTGAAAATCAGAGAGGCTAATGACTAACAAGTAGGTGACCACTGAAGTGCTTTAATTTGGGAGTCAATAAAAGTCATTCCAAAGCCAAGAGTATTTGTTTCGTTATCTATGAAAGAAATTCTCCATAGTGAATTTTTGGTCACATGTAATAGTGTGTCTTCAAAAGATTCCCAGAAAGATGTAATTGACATTGAGATGGTAAATCCATGACTGTATTACAAGAGAATATCAATTTACAGTTGTGTTTCTCACTTAGGGTAGCCTAAAAGTAAATTTTGCAATTCTACAAGATATAAAATGCCTTGAAAAATATGAAGAAAGTTTAAATTTAAAAAATGAAACACTTTATTACAGAAAAAGATACATTACCAAGAATGGTGGGACTAGTGTGTTCTAAGCAAGGGAGAGTATTTTGAATATCTTGAGGATTAATGGTAATGTGTCTTTTACTGTAATAAAGCATTTAAATTTAAATACTCACCATATCTTTTGATTGTATGGAGTTAAAAAAGTGTTTATGGTAATTTTCGGTCAAATAAAAACACAAGGGTTTACCTTCATCTACCTTATTCGCTGGATGTGGCATCCCTATTATCTCTGGCTTTTCTCTAAAGCCAAAATGAGCATGAAAGGTAAATTTTTTAAATCAATTCAGGATATTTAGGCAGCCACAGACACAATTAAAGACACAAGAAAAAGGACTTCCAGAACTGCTTCAGAAAGTGACAGGAACAATGGGATAAGTGTGTGAAGCCAAGGGGAGTATTTTGAGGAGGTAAAATGGCAATGTGCCTTTTATGCTAATAAAATTTTAAAATTTAAACAGTCATCACATTTTTTATCATATCTCCTGTGCATTTTTGTTAGCGATTAAAATTCAGATTAAATTTTTAATTTATTTGTTTAACTTGCCTTCCTAGTCAATACAGGCTCAATCCCATTCCAGTCCCTAGTGAGTGTGATTTTAGAGAAAAGACAGAATTTCTATTATTTTTACTTTTATTAATCTTTTAATTTAAAATAAGACAACAATATTTTATTTTTATCATATAGCTAGCATTTCCAAAACTCTCCATGTATAAATTTAAGTTTCCATATAGTTACCATTTCCAAAGTTCTCTATGTATAAATTTAAGTTTCCATCTGATGCCTGAAGAACTCCTTTTTATATTTCTTTTAAAACAGATCTGCTTACCCTTGTCAAAATTTAAAGTCTTTATTTCACTCTCATTTTTAAGAAAAAAAAAATCCCCAAGTATGGAATTCTACATTAGCAGTTTGTTTTTTAACATCACTTTGAAGATGTTTTTCCAGTTAATTCTGGTTTGCATAGTTTCTGTTGAGAAATCTGTGGGTATTCTACCTTTTATGTCACTTACTGTTTTGGCTGCTTTTAAAATTGTTTCTTTGGCCTTTGTCACTGTTTTTGTTTTGTTTTGTTTTGTTTTGTCCTTCATCACTGCTGTGTCTCTGGGGATTTAGTTTCAGTGACTTTCCTCTGTACCTTAGTTTCAAACGTTTCTATTTCTATATCTTCAAATTCACTGATCCTTCCTTCCACAACATCTATTTCTCTTAATCCCATCTAGCAAATTTCAATTCAAACACGACACTTTCTGTTGTCTGTACTCCAATGGATTCTCCCATTTATATTCTCACTATCACTCTTTATTATGTTCATGGATCTATTCATACCCTTGGACATATATAAAGTAGGTATTATTAGTTTTTATCTACTGATTCCAATCATGTCTGCCATTTCTGTGCCTATTTCTAAGTAACAGATTTTTTTCTGATTAGGTCATATTTTTGCTTCTTGGCATATTTTATTGTATATTTTATGTTATTGAAATTCTAAATTTTGTGATTTTCTTGTTTAAAGATTCTTGTGCTTTGTCATGGCACAGAGTAAAACTACTTGTGGAACACCTAAAGTTTTTGAGTCTTATTTTAATATATGTTAGCGTTCATTTAATTAGTCTTTCCACTGAGGGGAAGAATTGGCAAACCCTTTTCAATAAATGGCAAGATAGAAAATATTTTAGGCCTTTTAGCCATACAGTCTGCTACAACTACTTAATTTTGCTATTGTAGCATGAAATCAGTGACAGGTGACGTGAACAATTGAGTGTCACTATATTTCATTAAAACTTTAATAAGAAGAAAAAGGTGACAGGCCACATTTGGGCCTGTATTTTACCAACTCCTGATCTGGGGTTGATTTAGCCCTGCCATTATGAATTGATCATTCTTAGATTTCTATGAAATGTGTTGGTTAACCAACATAATTTCTCAACTTTGCCTGATCAGTATTCCATAATGCCCTGAGTTTGGGGGATATCTGAGAACTTTTCAGTTTAGTGTGTCTCAGCTCTTTGTCCTTCAGCCTTCTCAATGTCCTCAAAGCCAACAGAAAGTGTTTCTCTGACAGCTAGGTACTCTTATAAAGGGCTCACTTGTTTGGGCCAGATCTACCAGGATAATTCCCCTTTTGATTAATTTAATGGCAACTAGGGAATTTAATTGCATCTACAAAATGTCTTTATCTTTGTTGTATAGTGTAACCTAATCACTGAGTGACATCCTCATATTCAGAGGTCCCACTTATACCAAAGAGAGGAAGGGATTATAAAGAGCATGTTCAACAGGTGTGAGTCCTGGAAGCCAGTTTAGAATCTACTTATCACAATTGCCTTTATACAATTTTCCCATTTTAATATTTTATCACATTCATATTTGGTTTCATTCTGTGTATATATGTACATACACATATATAAATATTTAGAACACTTGAGAGTATTTATATATCTCAACTTTTCACCCAGGAACTTTAGTAAGTATTGTCTAACAGCACTAGTAGTCTCCTGTACCGCTACAGGAAACTTTTCAAATATGGGGAACTTAGCATTGATATATTATTTTATATAATCTATAATTCATGTCCCAATTTCATTAATTATTTCAATAATGTTATTTACAGCAATTTGTACATAAGAGTCTAGTCCAGAATTCTGTACGGCATTTTGTTGTAAAGCCTCTCTAGTTTTCTATGACCTTAACTAGTTCTTTGGCTTTTCTTTTTCTTTCCTTATTTTTGAAAATATTTATTTTCAAAAGCTATTTTCTAGAACAGGTAGTGACAAGCTGCATACCCACAGGCTAAATTCAGCCCAGGGATTGCTGTTTGTAGTGTCCTCAAACTAATAAGGTTTTTTTTTTTTTAGATTTTTAAAAGGGTTTTCAATTTTAAAAAGTGTAAACATTGTACATGACACAAAAAACTAACATATTTATTCTCTAACCCTTTATCAGAATAGTTTGAAGTCACTGGTTCTAGAATATCTCCTACTTTGTGCTTCTTTGGTTTCCTTACCTTATTTTGTTCATTTGGGAAGCATGTAATTGATATTATGTTTTCTTTTGATTAAATTAGCTTTTTTCACTGTTTTTCTTTAAAACCATGTAAATATTGTTAAAGCTTTCTTTAGTTGGCTCTGTTGACTATTCTTACCAAAATCAATATTTACGGTGATAGTTGTAAAATGGTAATTGTCTAACTCCATCAATATGTCCACATTTATTAGTCTGTCTACTGTCTATAAGGAAGTACATTTTTCTCATTATTTAATAATGTACTTGCTTAATTAGCTATTTCTTATTTTCAGTATATGCTCGCAATTCTTATTTTATTGAATTGGCTTATAATCTGTGACTGTCCTTATTCATGTTGATGTTCAAATTTTCCCGAACTTTCCAGGTAGGAAACATTCAAGATGGCTTTATTCTTTAAAACACACCCTGATTCTCTGGCATATGGTAAATCTTCTCTACCCCAGGCATGGAGTTTGCCATAACTTCAAGGGCCTTAAGTTCCTTCTAGAGGGGAATGACATTTTGAATTCAAGATATTAGTGTTAGATATACCTATTACTACTCAGATGTCAGTACTTATAGGACACAACATGTCAAGCTGTGCTAGAGGGAGGACATAGTGATTGATGTGAAGCGTGAGTTACGTAATAGAGAGAAGGAATCTCAGCATATTCTGTGTGTTGATACCAGAAAAGAATGAGGAAGTATAATAAAGATATACAGCTTCCATTTTACTGGGGTTTTTTTCTTCACTTGAGAAAACATTTTGAATGTTTTCCCTCATATGTCTAAATGTGAAGAAAATGAAAAGCTTTAAATCTACTAATTTGAAAGAAAAATTTTTTGATAGAAGAATGATTTTCATTTGGAAAAATAGTGAAATCCTTTATGTGAATCAAAACATATTCTATATTTGGAATATTTTATAAATATCTACTCTATTAAGGAATCATATATTTCATTAAAAGGAACCACAAAATTTATAAGGTAAAAAGAAGGCAAAACTATAAGATGGGAGAGGAAAGCCAAGAACATATAGAAATAGCCAAATAAGTCATGGTATCAAAACTTCTCTCACTGTTATCCTGAAGTTGCTGGAATGAATCACTACTATTTGTGAATGGTAATATGAAGGTTCAGAATGTAGATGAAGGAACACACAAACAATGAAAACATAGAAAGAACTGTGGCTTCAAAATGAGTGATAATTTCAAGTCTGTTTTTCACTTATATTTATTAGTGACTTTCGGAAAATTAGCCACATTGAGTCACATTTTTTCATGTTTAACATATGTATTTAGTATAAGGATTAAACCAGAGTCTGAATCTTAAGGCCCTGTAGTCAGTGAATGACGCGACTGTTGCAAGTAAGATATGGCTAGGTGGGAAATGTAACTTTGTACACTTTAATTTGCAAACCAGTAAATGTGATTAATAGGATTTGAGGCTTACAAAAGAAATCTTTATGTATGACATGGGTAGAGCTAATTTATTATCAATTTCAATCAAGACTTCCAAGGTACAGACAAAACTGATGTTTGTGTACTAATTCTAAGATGTGTGACGGAATCTGTGAGGGAACAGCTGGTCTTACAGAGGAACCAGTGTGTCAAATACCAGGAAATGTTTCCAACTGCTGCAGATGTCTCAGATCAAATATTGTTTCTATGAAAAATTATGTGAAATAGTAAAAAATGGAGCACAAAAGAGAAGCTAATGAATTTGTATCATTATTAATGAAAAATCAAGAAATTATGTGAGATATGATAATGCGAAGTACCAGAAAAACCTGCCTATTGGAACTAACAAATATTATTATTTAAAAACAATAAAATGATACCAGAACTAATCCAATGAAAAAATACTTTGAATATTAAAATCACTATCTTATCTTATACTAAAATAATACCATTTAGATACAAAAAACAATTTGCAAAAATGAATAAAATCTGTTTATTGCAATGCTAATTAACATATCTTATTGTTAAAGCAAGGACCATTTGCTTGAGATCATACTATTACTTTATATCATCTCTATTGATATAAAACTATAATCCAAGTAATATAGCAAGATAATTAAACTATTTAATTTTTGGTAAATTTCTTTAAACTGTTGCCTTAAAAAGCTCACCAATAATTAAATCTTTTTGAAATACAAATGTCTAAAATATCAAGTGGGTGTCAGTCACACTGACCTAGCAAATAAGCGCATCATTTGTTCAGAGGATACAGGAAAACTGTATGAAACAAGGAGTAAATTAGCAAAAAAGTATTTCAAAGGCAGTTTCATAATTCAGGCTTTAACAATACTATCAATGTGCAATTACACCAGGAGGCAGCTGAGAGACTTACTTGCAGAGAAGACCAAAGTAGAAGGTTTGCCCAAGGAAATGACTCACCAGGGCAGCCCAGGCACATACAAAGCTGCAATGATCTACTCATAACATATTTATAGACCTTCTAAGGTGTTCTTGGTTTTAAAAATTCACTGGGCACATTTATAGGACAAATTAAGGCATTTTACAAAGGATATATAAAGCAACGGGGGAAAGGGAGACTTTTTACTCAAATGAATATTCATTTCTCAATAATATTTAAAGTTTGGACTAAAATTTAGTTACTTTCTCCAAAATTCAGCTTTGGTATGAAGTAATGACAAATGAAATAAGGCTGACTCATCTTTCATAATACTTCTCCATCTGTCGCTTTTCTTTAGACCTGACTATCTAGAGCTTGGGCTTATACCTAGATGTTTGCAATCCTGAAGGATAAATTCCCCAGGAGTCTTTAGCATGTGGCTTTTGAAGACAAAGGCACATATGTATAATTTAAGATAGACGTATAATGTGAGGAGATGAGATAACCTGGAAATGAGCTCCAAGTCTGCATATATTTCCAAAGGCTGCAAGATGGTGTTTAACAATGCAAAGGCTTCTGTACAGAAACAGCCAAAAAGGTAGATAGAACACCAAGAATTATGTGGAAATGGACTAAAATATCACAAATATTTTTGAGAAGTATCCATAGAACTTGATGACATGGAAATGGTTGACTAAATTTGTAGGAACAGTTTTGGTGACATGTTGGAGATAGAAACCAGATGGAAGGGTTTGAAAAATGCAATGATTATAAGAAATGAAGAACCCAGAAACAGCCCTTTATGAGAAAGTGCGAAATATGCATGACAGGTGCACAACTATTCTTAGGAGATTTCACAAAAGAAGGGACCCAGGGCAGTGAGAGTGGCATTTCAGAGACAGCAAAACATCTTTCAATGATGAGGGAAAGTTGAAATATAAAGAAAGATTAAGATTTAGTACTCTATTACGAAATACATAGAAGACACATATCTACGAGGCCAAGATTAGTTGAGCTCTTGAGTGCACATGAAAAGATTTGACTTTGAGTGGAGGCAAGTCATTTACAACAGCAGGAAAGAATATATACAGATGCAGGTAAACGTGTAGATTTAAGAAAAGTTTTTAAATTGAAAATCAGTCTACTTGATCTATCAATACCTCCTAATGAGTCATTTCAAAGTCTTCAACCAAGCCCTCAAAGGATCTTCATATGGATTACATTTTAATATCATATACTTCATTTTATGTAAATATACCTAACTAACTGAAAAAGTTTCATACTTCAAAGAGTACTTACTGTAATTCAGTTCTTCCCATTTCTTTCAATGCCTCCTCCTCTCTGAATGTGATTCATTCTGCAGGCCTAAGATGAACCATTCCCCATCAATAAAGCCCCCTTTATTCCTTGTACTTTGCTTGTCTTTGCTTACTTTGAATCTGCTAAGCATTCACTAATAGTTTGAGAAAAGATTATATTTGATAGATAATAATAAGCAGAGGTAAGATGTTGCTAGTTTAATTTAAAAATTATACTATTTGTTTCAGAAAATGGGCATGTAGGAAGTCAGAAAGACCTCAGAGAATAGACAGAAGCTGGAAACTAGTGTGATGCTGCAGATAGGACGAAACACCTGCTTACACCAAATCAGGGGGAGTGGCAGAAGAGGCTGTGCTAGAGACACTCAGATAGTACAAATGACTTTAGGATCTCTGTCAAGAATTGATTATGGGGAATGAGGGAGAAGGAGTAAAGGTAATGAATGCCTATGTTTCTGGTTTGTAATTTGGAAACCCACTACTATAGGTTAATTTGTTCTACTTGAAGGGGAGTTAGAGAAGATAAATGAGCTCTGTGTAAGCCATACTAACTTGTGGTTCCTGTGATACTTGTCCAGGAAAAGTACGGAAGACAGACGTAAATTCGAGAATTCTAGACGGAGGAAAAACATTTGAAGATAATCATTACCCACTCTTTATGTTCTCTGCTCTCTGATGGACTAAATCATACCTCCCACAAAGAAGTCTAAACCCCTTCCAACCTGTCCTTTCTTATGTGCTTTCCCTCAACCATAGATTTCCACACAGAGTTTCCTTTTCCTTTTTTGTGGGGGGGTTGGGCGGGGTGGTAGGTATTGAATTCAGGGCCTTGCACTTGCTAAGCAAGGGCTCTACCACTGAGGTAAATCCCCAACCCCAAGTTTCCTTTTATCTTACATTAGTCTATATATTAAATTTCCCCTGTTTAAATTTCCGTTGTGTGGTTTCTATCTCCTGACTGAACCTGGACTGCTATAGTTTATCTGAATACATTTTCTAAAAGTAATCTATAGATAAGATGAAATAACTAAAACTATAATGAAAAGGATGGAAGGAGAAACTTCTTCCTTTCAACTGTTTGGGTTTGGAGAAAAATTTAACTTTCTAAAATTTTAAAGGAAAGGATCAATACAGAAATAGAATGAAAGGACTAGAAACAGAGGTATATCTTGAAGACAGAAGTTAGAATCTATTTTAGAGATTGAAAACACATGTTATCAACTACAGTAAGTTTTTTTTTTTTAATTTCAGTTTCTGGACCTTATCCTTAGAGATTCTAATTAAACTGTCCTTGGAGGAAATCCAAATATCAATTTCTTTGATGGCCAGTAGTAGAAAGACAAGAATGGAGATAGATAGCTAGACACAAAGCTATATACATAGGGTACTAAATGTTAATGAGTTTCACTATGATTATCTCAAATTTTTTCAGAGAAATCAATATGCTGACAATAAGACAAGAATTGAGAAAGGGCTTTGGACATTTACTGACACCTACTGTGACAAATACATGCAACTCAATGTTTGGATAGTATGGATTCAAAGAAACAAGAAACATTGTCCTGGTCTCCCAAGAAACTTGCTCTTTAATTAACAAGCTCAAAAAAATAATAAAAATATGAGTAGTAATACTGAGTAGGATGTGTTCGATTTATAATAAATATAGAGTAATAAAAACAACTGAAGTTTAGAGGAGAGAAAGGACATTCGCTTAAGTGATGAGCCAAGATTTTCACATATGGAACTTAACCTGGCCCTTTGGAAATTTTCCAAAGGGTGGAGACAAACACTCTCAACATTGAGATGAGCATACACGCTACTTATGAGTTTCTGAGCAGAGTTGCTTAGCTTGAGTAGAAAGTTTTAAAAAGATTAATTCAAGAGGTTGAGTAAATTGGTTCAGGTCAGATTTAGTTTGTACATAAGAGTTAGATGAATATATCAAATAAGATTGTGGATAGTGCACTAAAGAATTTGGACTTTACTGTGTGGGTGACAAAAAGCAACTGAAACGTACATCTTCTGTACCTTCCTCCTTGCTTTTGGCAAGGAGTGTTGATGGTCAAAAGTGATGCAGGATAAGTTGCTGCTGCAGCCTAACTGGGGGGTCCTAGTGGCATAAAGCATAGGTATGAGTTCATATTTAAACTGAATGTATTCTTGAGTACAAAATGTTTACCTCAAGCTATCATAGGTCAGAGCACAGCATGTAAACACTTTAGTTAAAGTTGATAGTAATGTGGAGAATGTTGTGGAATATCACATAATTTTCTCCCTCTTCTAGGTATAGTTTCTGTTTGTTCTTTGGTTATATTGTATACTGGGTTTTATGTTCCTCCAACTACACAATGAAAAGTACATTCATGTCACTTACCACGCTCCAAAAAAGAGAAAACAGATACATCAGAGCAGTGAAATTAGTCCAGCTTTTACCAGATTTACAGAAATTAGTGAAGGCTTTTTATCCCTACTCTTTCAAGAGAGAACTCTTGATTTTCACATTAAGAACAAAGTTTTGAGGGTTATCCAAAGAGTCATCTTGAAATAGGTTAAAAAGTAAAAGGGGAAAAAAAGCAGAGAAAGGACTAACCCACATGGTATGGCTTGAACGTTTGTCCCTGCCCTTCAACATCTACGTGGAAACCATAATCCCCAGTGTGATAGTATTTGGAGATGAGGCCTTTGGGAGGTGATTAGATGATGAGGAAGAGCTGTCACAATGTGTTTAGTGGCTTGTTAATAAGAGGCCTGAGAGATCATTTGCTATCTTTCTGCTCTCTTCCATGTGAGCGCACAGCAAGGGGGTCATTCATAAAACAGGAAGAGAATCTTCCGAGAACCTGACTATGGTGGCACTTCTATCATGGATATTCCATCCTCTGGAAGTGTGAACAATGAATTTTTGTTGCTTATCTCACCTGCTTTATGGTAATTTATATAGGAGCATGAACTAGCTAAGGCACCACCAGAAGGAGGAAATTCCTGGGACTTGGGGGGGAGGTTGTCAAAATGGAGTAGAGCAAAAAAGCAGAAAGATTTGACATGGAAGGTTTCAGATGGACTAATCCGGACTATCACAAAGGATTAAATTCCAAGTTGGGATGCAATAAAAATAGCTGGATAAGTTTGGGTAAATCAAAGAACATTATACTGATATTCCTCTTCCCCAGGGACTGTCTCCCAGAGAAATCTTAAACTCCAAGCATTGCTTTCAGCATGCTATGAAAATGGAAGAGGAGAAATGGCTGAGCTGGGGTCCAGGGGGGTGACTCTGAAGGCAGCTTCCCTTGTCTGGTCTTGTGCAACAGTGGTGATCCACGGACCAGGGTGTGTTTATACCTGAGAGAACACAGATATTTTCAAAACAAAACCATTTTTCAAACTGTATGTTAAGTGAAGTTAATTTTCAGATGCTCAACTTTGAAATGTAGTCCTCCCACAATTTGACTTGCCCAAAAACCACCTCTTCTCTTTTCATAATAGTCACTCTATTTTATAAAGCAAGAACACATCCTTTGGTGCATTGCCTCAGTTGTAAAAATGGATGGAACACAAAGAAAGATATAATTTTAAGTATTGATTCTCCTATTTAAAAAATAAATGCCTCTAAAAACTGAATTTTAAAAAAATATTCTTGTAAATCACATGATTTTCATGTTTATGTTCAAAAATTCAGATATGGTCTAGGGGTTGTCTACTGTTAAATCATTAAAATATTTTCAATTATAGATCACAGCGTTAAATTTGGCATATAACCAGGGAAAGCATAAACTATTAAGTGACATTCTTATAATAAAACCACTGTTACTACCATGAATTTATGTATATAGATAAGACTTTGGAACATTTACATTTATAAATATTTTTAAATAAATAGAATTATTACCCTTGCTTCATTCAGTAGTATGCAATATCCGGCCACAGATTCTTAAAATGATTAGGAAAAAAAAATCCCATCTCATTATAGGATACATATTCAGTAAAATTTTGCTCTTTTATTAAAGAAATATGCATCAAATTTTAAAGTATATCTGGATTATTTGGGTTAACTAGTTATTAATAATAATGGAATTGGTAAAAGAAAATCACTTTTATCATTTAGAGCTGAGGGTCACGGAAGCCAAACAATTAAGCCTTATTTTATAATAAATTATGGTAGAGTGAATCAGATTTTACACAAAAGTCCATTTTGCATAAAAAGCAACAATAAACTTCAGTATTACAGCACTAACCATCTATTTATTCATTTTTCTGGAGCAGTTTGAGTTTGGCTTGGTGATGATGCTTATCTTGGATGGTCTTGTTTACACATCTGTGTTGTCTGGATGCTGACCGGTCTGGCTGGGATGACTAGAGACACTCAATTCTGCTTCAACTGTGTTTGGTCCCTTAGTAGACCAGCTCTAGCAGAAGCATGAGACAGAATACAAAGCCAGTCACTCAAGAGTTGCTTCACAAGCCTCTGCTCATATCACATTTGCTGCCCTTAAACTGGCCAAAGAAGACACAAATTAGTACCAGAATCCAAGTGAGAAGGTAGTATAAAGTCACGCAACAAAACATGGGTGAAACATTAGGGTATTTCTTCAACTTTCCAGTGGATAATCATTGAAAGACTTTTAAGCATTACAATACATATTACCTTAGTTACTTTTCTTGTTGCCAAGACAAAATATCCAACATCCACAGGTTAAAGAAGGAAAGGTTTATTTGAGTTCACAGTGTGTAGAGGTTTCAATCTGTATTTGGCTGGTGACAAGGAAAGGTGACATGGCAGAGGGGCATCACAGAGAAGAAACAATCCATGGTAGGACAGACAAGAAGCAGCAAAGCAGCAAGCAGTAAAGCATGCATCCCTTTCCCTTTTATCCCATACAGGCTACAAGCATTTTAGGTGACACCACCCACACTCAGAGTGGGCCTTCCCATTATACACTCCCAGAACTATGCTAAACCAATCAGTGGGCTAATTTTTAGTACCACAATCCTTAAACCCAGTGTCACACACCCTAGCCCTAGCCTGCTCCAGAAAGTGCATGAGGCTTTGGGGGGACATAGATATAAGCCATAAGAACAAATGTTGTAGGGAAAGTGAAGGATAAACATGAACTCAAGAAGAAAAAGACCAAGGTGGAATTTATGACCTTTAAAGAAGAACCGGTTCAATGTTTTCATTAAAAGTGATAGTGGCTATCAAATTCTTATGAATTTAGATTGCATTGGAAATATTTTTAAAAGTGATATAGCAGTTCTATTTTAAATTGTCAATATTTTCAACATGCTAAAATTATATCCTTTGCAACTATTAAAACTTACGATGAAACTAAACTTAAAAAAATTGTGAATAGTGAATAGATTTTCAAAATTGTCTTAGGAGTATGTGAACACAATAAATTTAATTCCACTGAAACTGAACTTCCAGAACACAAGGAGAATATAGAGTTTCTGAAAGACTGACAAATTGGAAAAGGCCTGGATCAAATTAAAGCTCATCATGTTTGGAAATCTTGTAGCAGGAGGCACCAGCATTAGCAAGGCCAATATGACTCTTGTGATAGGGCAAAGCCTGAGCAGCTTTTAGTTAGAACTTGGATTAATATTTCTGCAGCCTTCGAAGAGCCAGTCTATTAAGCCAAACAATTCTAGGACTTATGGCATAACTAGAAATCTGACACTAGAAATTCTTGAATTAGACTGTAAGTCAGTTTACACAACTCTGGTGATAATAGTTAGATACCAAGATAAAAAGTACATGACATGATCTCATAGATTTATAGCAGAGAAAAGCTCCATGTAAAAAAGTCTCTTTATGAAGTCTTGACCTCTTTAGATTGAGAATTATGACGGGTATCATTTGCCAAATCATATAGCAAAATTCAGGCTCATTCATCTCAGCAATGAAAGTACAGGAGACTCGTTGCACAAGAACACATCACAGCAGATGCAGTGAGGACTGGGGCCAAAGACCAGACCCTGGAGGGACAGAACTGCACAGACAGGACAGCACCAGAAGCACATACGCAGCCACTAGGCAGTGGGGTGGGCTTGCTGGATCCTTCGAGCAGCCAGGCAGCATCTTGGGAGGGAGAAGGAGGGAAAGGGAGTTTCCTTGAGAAGTGGGTTACCTTCAAACTTATTACCCACAAAAGACTATGAAAGTAGAGACTGAAATGTTTAAATAAAAACATTTTAATTGGTCTTCACAACCATATCCTTGATAATAATATCCAATCTCTTTCAGGAAAATTTATGCTTTCCTTTTTGTACATTTTGGTCATAGTACACTTATAGTAACCCAATTAGGAATAACAATAATATTTATGGATACGAAAACCTAAAAAACCTTATCACTCTTTTCGGCAGAGTAGTACTACATTGTATAAAAAAAAAAACCCACATTTTCTTTATCCATTCATCGGTTGAGGGACATTTTGGCTGTTTCTAGGATTTAGCTATTACAAACTGTGCTGCTATAAACATGGGTGTGCATGCATCACTGTGGTATGATGCTTTCAATTATTTTGGGAAGATACCAAAAAGGGGAATAGCTGGGTCAAATGGAACCTCTAGTTCAAGTTCCCTGAGGAATCTCCACACTGATTTCCATAGTGGTTGCACTAGTCTACACTCCCAGCAATGGTGGAGAAGGGTTCCTTTTTCCCCACATTCCTTCTCAGCATTTGTTACTGGCTGATTTGTTGATAATAGCCATTCTTTCTGGAGTAAGATGGAATCTCAGTATTGTTTTAATTTGCTTTTGTAAATAATGAGGGAGGACGGGGTGAAGGGAGGGGAGGGGAATGGAAAGAAAAGCAGCAGCAAGATATATCATGCACAGGTACAAATCCCCTATGATGAATGTTATCACTGTGTACACCTAAAATGTACCATTAAAATAAAAATTTAAAAAACTAAAACAATTAAACAGCTTATTTAAAAAAAAAAATTTAGAGGTATTAAGATTTATACTATTTTTCTTTCACATCTTTTTATATAGTTGAACATTTGATAGAAACAATAATATTTGCATTAACTCAAGGACTTCAATCAATGTAAAAAAATATATATAAATATACATATTTTAAAAATAGATATATATATGTATAAAATATTATATATATATATCTCTTAGGGTGTAAATCATCCATCCAGATGAGAAATTTCTTAATAAGTCATTAAAAAGTATAATCTAGATTATGGAATTCTTCACCTACTATTTTATGAATGTCTACTGTCTAACTTTGATTATAAAACTAAATTACAGAAGTATCAAGATTTAGTCTTGTCTCAAGCAATAAATTAACTAAATGATTTCTCAATTTTCCTCTCAAGTCCTATGATTTAATGAGGCTGCATGAGAAGATAACTAAACACAAAAATGCATGAAAGTGCTGTTAACTTTGAGGATTTTCCTTTAGAGATGTGGCTTAGAGCCTTGATACTGAGGGAAGTGTGACCTTTTCCAGTGAAGGATCGAGACTTATTATATGTGTTCATTAGACCTTCACCAAAGCCCATTAGAGGAATTGCTTAGTCCTCTTTGTTATGAGGTGAGAAAAACAGGATGGAAAACAATCTGAAGTATTTTCTAGAACTGGCCTCAGAAGGGACTCAGGAATGGATGCACCAGGATAACTGAATAATGAGTCTGTGTCAGCCACAATCTGGTCAGAAGAAATCAAAACAGCTCTTTGAACAGAGAGACTTAACATACAATATTATATAGGTACACAATTTTTTAACTATATTAAATGCAAAGCTAAAATAAAATTAAAAATGATAAAGCATGTTGGAGATAGCCCGCATTGAAAGCAGCTACCACATTCAGGGTGGAGAAGATAATTTGGAAAGGAGCTTGAAGGAGACCAAGATCAGTCTTATGGAAGGGTTGATGTTTTGGAGGCTAGTTCTACCAGCATTCATTCCAAATAGGACTTATTTGCTGCTACAAAGAACTGCAGCTGTCTGTCCAGATGAAGATACAGTACTAGTAACATCACCCTTACAGGAGCAAGAAACAAATAGGAACGAATCTGTTGTTCCACTCCTGATTCGTGATCTCCCTCTACTATCCCTTACTGGAACAGTGGTGCATAGCTGAAGTATGATTTGTAGAGTACCAGCTGACAAGTCCAGCAAATGAATGAGTTTGAAACAAACAACAATAACAACAAAACTTAATAATTAGGATACGTAAAATTCTTTGATTTGAAAACAGCTAGTATTACGTCCAAGACAAGCAGCAGACTTTCACAGATAGACTAAAGTTCATACACAAATCCTGGAATTAGTCTGGGGTAAAACAAATAGTGATGCCCACTATCTACAAGTTTTTCCCCAGAGTATTTAGTGTAACAAATTATAGTGCAACCCAAATTGGTGCTTTTGCCATAGAAGAGCAATCAGTGTGAGCTTCTGAGGCCCTGGCAAAATGCAGTGACAATGACAGACAAAAAAGAAGCTCAAAGAAGATGGGGAAATAAATGGAAACAAGTGACTTGTCAGGAAAACCCATTTTATCTTACATACTACTGTTTTTCTTACATATGTCAGAGATGTAGGGGGCTCGCCAAAAAGTAAATAAAGTAAATGCATAGTGAAAAAAATATGTGTATATACATATATATATATATATATAACAATTATTATGTATTTGGTAAATCTCTAGACCACATCAAACAACTATTCTCAATATATAACCAAAATTACAATAGTCTTCATTGCTTCTAGCTCCCTCTTTTCTTTCCGTCTCTGAGTTTGTCTGTGTCCCTGACTCTCTGGTCTGTGTTTCACTCAAAATACACAGCAGCCTGAAGGCAGAAAATTATGCATTTTGAAGTGGTAGAGTGGCAGCAGGATTAAACTTGTGCTCATTTCATGCCAGTATATCAGACCTGAGCCTCTGTTTTCCAAGAATTAGAACAAATGAGTTGTATCTGAACCACAGGATTATCAACAAATTGTGACGAGGAGAGACAACTCATTTAAGGTTTATTGGTGACTCATCCTATGAAAAGTGACCTTTGATCATGATTGTCAACCTGACTGAAGTAAGAGATGCTTAGCAGATTAACAAAGCACACTTCTGGATGTGTCTCAGCGGGTCATGGAAGCATGACCTTAGGAGTGGTATCTGGTTCTTAGGACCTCTCCTTCCTGGCACTCTTTCCAACCCACTCTGCTTCCCAACTACCATGACATGAGAAGCACTCCACCACATCATTCTGTCATGATATTTCTGCCTTGGAGCCAGCCAACCACAGACAGAATCTTCTGAAACCCTAAGCCAAATAAACCTTTCTTCTTTAAATTGCTGGAGTTAGGTATTTGTCCTAGCAAGGGGAAAGCTGCACAGTACACAGACCTGCTATCACATTAAATTTCTGTGTCTGTCTCCAGTGGTAGGCCTTGGAACTGATGGTAATCTAAGGATATTCACAGACACACCAGGCTGAAACCTTGGCAATTGCCTTGTTGATTTCTACTTTCAATAAGCTCTTAAATAATTTGTTTATCACTTGAGCCTTTTTGTGATAAATGGAGTTCATTCAGTATGTCCTTTAATTAATTAGTTTGCTTTCTGTGCAATTTATGGAGGTAGAAGCATATCCATTAGCCCATTGGGAGTACTCTTACACAGAGCCTTTGCAAAAGGCATGTTTCATAGCTCTGATAGGCTCTGGCTCCCGGTAAAGCTATTTGATCTTCAACAGAAAGTAGAAGATCTTCTCAGGCAATCAGGTTTGCCTCTAGTCGAAAAGGGGAAAATAAATATGTACTGGATTGTGCTTCTCTTGATGTGTCTATAGTTCCACAGCAATTTCAGTTCAACGCAACATGCATTTTGTCAGGCTGTGGTTCAGCCATTAGGTTGCTAATTAAGTTAACAAGTGCCGTGTACAACTTAATTTGGCAACAAGCTATCTTACAGACTGTTCAATAAGCAAAGCAGCATTTTTGTAATGATTGTGTTTTTAAGCTTGGAATTAACCTAAAACCATAATGATCCCAATGAAGGGATGTCTAATACTTATGTTCAAAATGCAGAAGATGAGAATATGCTGTTTTGTACACTGGACACTCAGAATTTTTATTTACAGATTTACTACATAGTGTGACTGAAATAGGAGTAATTAGATGCGTATATTTTAAATTCATCATAATTCAAATAAAATTTTTCTCTGCTAGGCCTCAGGACTCTGAGGGAAAAAGCTACAGTGGGCTCTTCACAGAAGTTCCAAAAGGGTAATTTCGTGTTCACTGCATCAAATAATTTGGGGAAGGATGTACCTGATCCTGGAGACCAAAGCTTAGGTGTATGATGTAAACATACACCTAAACTTTTTTTACTAACCAAAGAAAGAAAATTAGGTTGTCAAACCATCTAATCTCTCTGGTCTTCATTAGTTCACTAGTAAATTGCAAAGTTTGCCCTATATACTAAAGTCACTATCAATAGATGTATTCAGTAATACAAATTCCCTCATGATCTACTTTTAACCAAATGCTATTTTCTCAATCTACTGTTTCTTTATCCTTACCTCCCCCATTTCTGCATATTAAGAGTATTCAATAAAATATGTTGTCTAGGTAATTGTGTTTTATCAGGGTAAATTTCCTGGTTTTGATGAGATACTGTAGTTATATGAATCTTATCATTGGAGGAAGCCAAGCAACGAATTTATGAGGTCTGTCCACACTATCTGGGGGACTTTGTGTGAATCTTTAATTATTTCTAAATAAAAAGATTTAAAAAAATACTACTAAATTTCAAAGCCTACCTACACATGAAATCAAAAGAAATCAATCTCTTTTTACCTTCCTTACATTGTAGCATTCTCCCTGCATTATAGCTATTAACAGATTCAACTGCCTCTCAGGACTTCAATCTCTGAAAGATAAAACTGCATTGTATTTATCTTGGTATCCTCCACAGACCTTAAAATAGTTGCTTTTCTAACCAAGGTTCTCTCAATTATATTCAACAAGCCAGGTTCAAAACACTGGTTATAACATATCCTTCCATAGCTTATCTCATCAGGGAAGTTCTGCCTTACTTTCTATTTTTCCTTTTTTGTGGATTTTGGCAGAATCTATATGCAGAACAAGTGTAAGTATACTGTTCATACACTGATTTCTGAAGAAGCCTGACAGTAACATGTGACCGGTAGCAACACTCACCTGGTTATAAAGGACAAAGAGAGTTAATTAACCAGTGATAGCAGAATCTAGTACATAAATGATGGTGCATGATAGAAATAGGGGTTATGCTGTATAAATATTCAAGTCCTGAAATATTCTGTTCTGGATTTGGTTTTTAAGTGAAAGGCAACTAAAATAAAGTACACTTCTGCTTGGTTCTAAAGATGCTTTCCCTGAAGCTTTTTGAGAACTTTATCCCTTAATATTAAAATGTACATACATAATATAGATAAGGGGAGATTAACATGGCAACAGGAGGCCACAAAATGATATTTCTAATCATCTGTTGCTAATATTTGTCGATAGCAGTTCGTAGCAGTTGGGATCTGCCATCTGTAGCTGCTAGATAAATATTTCTCTGCCTGTATATATTTTATTACATGTTAAATAGAAGTCACTACAAACTACTGAAAAGTGATTTCAGTAAAATCTACAGAAACACCAGCCAATTTTAAGTCAGGAGCTACTACTACCTGAGAACATAGAGAAGGTATTGAAAAAAATAATAATACCAAAGAGAAATGTCTAAAAATGAATAAAAATTTTAATTGTTTATGCTGTATGGGTGAAAATGGGATTGCTACTTGACTTCTCTACTAGCAATAATTGATGAATGTATTGAAATATTCCAATGATGTATAAATAGAATATAAACTCTCAAAGTTATTCATTTTCCCCAAATTCTTGAAGAGTTTATGGTTTCAGACTTATATTTAGGTCTTTTATCCATTCTGAGTTGACTTTAGTGTATGTTTCAAGAAAAGAATGCAGTTTTAATATTAGGTTACAAGGGAAACAACCTGTTTACATTGCAGTGGGAAGTATATTCGTTTAATCAGTTTGGTGAGAATTTATATCTTCCTATATTTTCATGCTTAATAAGTATAAATGTCTACTTAATATTTTTGTTTTTAAAAAATTTTGTTCTTAAAGTATTTTTATAACTTCCTTATGTACCTTGCATTTCTTTTATTATTTATTCCTTAGGATATTTGGTAGTCTCTACTATTATGTTAAGTGTTATCTTCTCTTTAATGGGTGTTTTAAGTACTTTGTTGCTATATATAGAAATGCAACTAACTTTTAAATTTTATATCTAGCTCTTTTGGTATAAATTTTTTCTGTAATTTGTAATTATTTGTTTGCAGATTTTTTTGGGGTCTTCTTAAGAACAATTTTCATATGTAAATAGTATTTTAATTTCCTTCATTCAATTGCTATTAGTCTTATTTTTTGTGATCAATAACTGAAAGCTGTTCTTGTGTACCTGAGAGTAACCTACCTATTCTTGGTATCCTGTCTTCATTACCCATATTTGCATTCGATGTTGAATTCCATTTAAGATTTTTGGTATTTATATACTATTAAGTGCAATGAATCTGAGCTTTATCTTTCTTATAATCTCTCTCCTCCCTCCTTTTCTTATTCCCCCTCATTTTCTGTTTGTTGTTTATTTTCGTTTTGCCATGGGAGTTGCACTAGTTCCATGAATAAGTTGGGAAATGCATTTGCTCTACTGTGAAAAATGGAGGGAAAAATACACATTACCATATGCAGTTTTGTTTCTGGAATTGCACCGAAAATCTTTACAATGGTTGCTTTGAGGAAGAGGAATAAAGATTTAGGGTACAGGAAGCACCCTCTAGTGTCATACTCTCAGGCTGTTTCTTTTTTATCATGTTAATATTTTACATTATTTTTTACAGAAAAATGTTGAAGAATGAAGTCTGCTCTTTTTCACAAAACCCCTTTGTAACAATATTACACACAGCCTCCAGGATACGGACACAGACTCCAGGAAAAACTAGCACCGACTTTTCAGTTTAGATTTTGACTGTACCTCTCCTGTACTCATCTCTTAATAACAGCAACCCTCAACCTTTTTGGTACCAGCAAGTGGTTTTGTGGAAGTCAATTTTTCCAAAGGTGGGGGGGTGGATTCTTTTTTAAATTAGTATATGTACAATACATAATAATTACACTCCCCTACACTAGCAACACTAACTCACTCCACTCCAGATCATCAGGCAGTAGATTCTCATAAAGACTGTGCCACCTAGATCTCACACATTCACAGTTCATAAGGTTCACATTCCAGTAAGAATCTAATGGCCCCACTGATCTACCAGCAGGAGGAGTTCAAGAGGTAATGTAAGTGGTGGGAGCAGCTGTAAGTACAGATGAAGTTTCTCTGACTGGCCCATGACTCACTTCCTGCTGTGAGGCCCAGTTCCTAGCAGGCCACAGACTCATAACCATCCATGGCTGGGGGGGTGGGGACCCCTGTTCTATAGGAATATTATGTGCTTTGCTGCCCAGCATCATGATACCATCCTTGTAACTAATCATAACCTTGTTTCCATCTAGAGGGCTCCATTCTCAGAGCTCATGGCCTCATGGGGTCACCAACAAACACACTATTAGACTGATAGATAACCTTTCCTTATCTAGTCACAGGGATCCTCAGTACTCTTGTTGAGGGGGTGAGAGATCAAAGAAATTCTAGTATCTTCTGGGCACAAAGAAAATGGGGCCTGGAACTGTGCTATCTATTTTGCTGCAGAACAGTATCCTGCACAGGAAGCATAGAGCTGTGTAGAAAGATTCTGGTAGCATGAGTGAAGTCTTTGAATCAAACCATTCCTGAAATTTCAGAGCATCCCTGTGACCAATCTGTTACCTGAGCAAAAAAAATCATCTAATTTCTATGTAGTCAGTGTAAATTGAATTTTATTTCACCTGCAATACAAAATTTCAGCAAAGGAATTTGTCACTCAGTTTCCATCTCTGGAAACAAGAAAAGTAGAAGTAGTGCTTATACTCAGTTAAAAAAAGAAAAAGGTATTTAAGACAAACTAGTAGGTTATAGTCCAGAAAATGTTGCCTTTTCAAATCAGTTATATGGCTTTAAGAACCAGAGCTAGATTGTAAACAACTAAAATAATTGTTGTTCTAAGAGGCTGAGGTAGGCGATCCAGGCAGAAAGTTCATGATTCCTGCTGCAATCTTGAAACTTCTCCTGGGGTCTTATTTAGTGTTCTTGGAACTCAGTTTCCTAAATTGTACAATGAGCATAATAACTTCTCATCACAGTATCTGTAAGGGTTACATGAGATAAGAAATGCTTGCCATAGAATAAGAGTTCACTAAGTCATATAATATTGTAGCATTCTCCTTATTAACATAAGTACTGTTATGTCTTCTCTAAGAAAAATATCATTATGTGAACTGAACTGGCCCAGGACTTACTAGCCTGGAGTAACTTTTGTTACAAGCTCAACCTGAACTTTTTTCAGTCTGACAGTTTTCCTTTTCCCTTTTTCCTTCCTCTTTCAGAATAGAGAGGGGGTGTAGAGATGATACCTCATGTGTACCAAGCAGCCCTTGAGGCCACTGGCTGTCCCTCTTTCCTCTGTGCTCCAGCCTCAGTGCTCCTTTGCTCTGGTCTCTGTACTACTCCCACTGGGCAATTCTGGGTGGCTCAGGTGTCCCCTATTACTATGTTGTTCATCTGTTGGACTTCACTGTTGTTAGTGATGCTGATGTCATTGACTTTCACCCTACTATTGAAAGTTTCACCCTTGCCAAGTCTCACATCTGTTTCCAGCTGCTTTGTCTTAGTTTCACAGCCAGACACCCTGCTCTGTCCCTCCTTCACCTTCATATAGATCTCCCATAGCACCAGATGAAACCTACAGTGCCATTTCCACTAAACCTCTACTCCAAGTTTCAATTCGTGAAATATCAATACGTAATTTTAACAAAAGAAGTTTACCTTAATCTCAGTCACTAAAATAGCTCTAGGAAATATTTCTCTATTTGTGTATTTCCATTATATATTACAGCTTTCTCCTCTAATATAGCATGTGGCCATAAAGTAGTGGGTATAAATGTGGTCCAATTTATTTTTCGTGCAATAAATATGGATTTAATATTTTATTATAAATTGCTGCTAGTGTAAAAATTTACCTCTTATAATAGCATACTTTATTATTTTTGAAGTTGCCAAGGTGATCTTTTTTTATTTTATGTAGTTGATAACTTTATTTGCAATTGACAGAAATAATTTCAAACTAGGGTATGCCTTCTCCACAAAGCAAATAAACAGTATTTTCATGTGAGTAAAGAGAAAGAATAGACCGCAAATAAAAGTAGAATAATATAAAGGATCATGTTTCAATTTTATAGTCTTTCTGTCTATGATATGACATTTGACTTGTAACCTTGCTTTTACATTCACCATCCGCATACTGCTGCAATACAGGAAATGTAAGATGAGTCCACGTCATTTGATCTATAATTTTAAGTATGAACATAACATCCAAATAGAATGAGCCTGGTCTGGAGCAGTGGGCTAGAAGTCATATAATTTCTATCTCCCAGTCACCATTCATTTGTTATGTCCTTGAACAAATCATTTAACCTTTCTATGCCTCTGACTTTTCAATGAAATAGGATAATACCTACTCCCATCATAGACATTTGCAGAAAAAAATGAAAATTGTAACTGCATGGCATTTTACATAAAAGGGTTTGGAAAAATAATTCCTGGGCAGTAATTTGCAAACAAGCCAAATCTACCCTGGCACCATCTTTCTATGTGCAGATTCCTTGTTAATCTCAAGGGAGGGAGAGAGACACATAACTCTAGCCCAGACTAATATAATAATAACAACATCTATCAAGCACTTACTATGTGTCAGGCTCTGCTCTAAGTGCTTTACATATATTACCTCTATTAATCCTCACACTAAGTATATGAGACAGGCACTCTTGTGAGCCCATTGAGGTTAAATAGATCGTCTAAATTTATATGAGTGACACAGGGTGGAGTCATGTTTAACTATAGTGGTCTCATCCCTAACCTGGGCACTAGCCACCACCTGTGAGGCACATCCATCTCTGTCTACTGTAATGCTTCCCAGGACCAGAAACGCCTGTGATCACCTGGAACTAGCATCTGGATGGGTGCTGTTCAATCTGATAGAAGAGATAAATGAGAAACAAGAATTTGGATTAAAATGGTCAATGCTGAAAGAAATAGATGATTTTTTTTAACAGTCTGATGCTTGTAACTTGGCATGCTCTCTGCAAAGGCCAACCATTCAATTAGTATATGGATGGATATTGAGTACCTACTATATACTGGGTCCTGTTGTCACTTAAGATTAATCAGTGAACAAGAATGATAGACTTTTAGAGCTGGGGATTAAGTTCAGGTGGTAGAGCACTTGCCTAGCAAGTGTGAGGCTTGAGTTTGATCCCTAGCACAAACCCCCATCCCACAGAAAAAGCAAAAGAATGATAGAGTCTCTAACTTCGAAACAATTATACCCAGAATTTTACATTTTTTTTTTTTAGATTTTGAGAAAGGGTCTTGCTAAATCACTAAATTTTCCAGGCTTTTAAACTGACAATTCTCTTGCCTCAGCCTCCCAGAGTGCTAGGCTTATAGGTGTGTATTGTATCACCCAATTCCTTCTTAATTGGAGCAGAGGGAAATGGGATGATTGGGGAGTACAAGAAGGTAATGCACACATAACAAGAAAACAAATCAATATCTAGCATAATTTCAGCTACTAAAAAATGTTATGACACTGATAGAAAAACAACCGTTCCTGAGTCCTGGGAGGAGAAGAGAATGGAACTAAGGAGTTAGTTCTTGGAAAGCCATCAATGGTAGTTGGAAGCAGAGTGCAACTTTCACAGTAGTAGTATGAATGGGAGGGTCCTTTCCTGCCTGAATTGCTATGAGAAAGGTAGCAGCCAAAGCCAGAGATCCCCAACCATGTCACAAAGCAGCAGGTAGACAGAGTAGGACAGTGAATCAGCTTTCTCTGTATTTACAGCTCATCCCATAACTGGACTTACTGCCTGAGCTCTGCCTCCTGTGAGAGAAGTAGGGCCACTGGTTCTCATAGGAGCATGAGCCCTATCTATGGTTAACTGCTAGGGGATGGAATTACTATGTGTGGTGAACATGTACCAATAAAAGAAAAATTTAAAAAGAATCTACCACCTCGTGCCAGTCTGTGGAAAAATTGTCTTCCGCAAAACTGGTCGGTGGTACAGAAATGTTTAGGAACTGCTGGCCTAAGATGTAAGCTGGATCAGCCTTCATCTACAATAGAAAGAAGATACTTTTTCACCACCACAGAATGAGGAATTCACCAAAGAAATTGAATAAAATAGTAAACATGAAACAGTAAACAGGAAAATAGGATGATCTCACTGTAATTAAGGAATTGTAATGAGTTTTTTCTTTAATTATTTGGTTATGAATTTTTAAAAAATATGATACCTAGTGTTGAGAAGATATGAAAAAAATTTCTTCTACTCAATAATGACTTGAGTGCCTGTTATGTGCTAGATGTTATAGTTTAGATTTAGAATGTCTCCCCAAATTCTCATGCACTCAGAGGCTGGGCTATTGGAAAGTGATTGGATTATGGGGTTTCTCTAGCTGACTTGCTGTTCAGAGCTAGGGCCTAGTCAGAAGAGGCGGGTCACTGCAAGCATGACCTGGCAGGGTGTACTATTGCACCCCAGTCCTCCCTTCTGTCCCTGCTTCCTGACCACTGTGATTTGAGCAGCTTTCCTCAACCAGTCTCTCCCACCATACCATTTTTTCCCCCCCTTGGAGCTGGTAGAACATGCATGGATTCAGACTTCTGAAACTGTGAACCAAAGTAAATTTCTTCCATTTTTAAACTGAAGGTATTGGGTATTGTGCCCCAGCAATGGAAAGTGACTAAGACAAAAGTATTTGACTACATGCTGGGAATGCATTTATTTATTCCACAAATATTTATAGATCCTCTGTAATTGAATACAAGATGATATGCTGAGGATTAGATATTCCTGGTGAACAAGACAGAGATAGTTTCTGACCTCATGGAGCGTATATGCTACACAAAGAGATAGATCTTTTTAAAAGGGCACAGCCAAATATAATTTAAACTGGTGGACATGGCTCTAAAGGAATTAGTAGCTCCCACAGGAGTTAGAGCTAACCTAGTCAGGGCAGGAGAAATTTCTTTTGAACAAATAGTATTTATGCTGAATTCTAAGAGATCAGAAGAAATTAATGACAAAGAGGAGGGGAAATAATTTTCAAGTAAAAGTCAAAACATGAACAAAATGTGAGGTGAAAAGGAGCACCTGAGTATAAGGAACTACAAGTGTGGGAGTGCAGAAAGCAAGAGACAAAACATCACAGGTTAAGGCAAAGAGATGAGTAGGGGTCGACTGTAGAGGGCAGCGAGGAGCCATGAAAGGGGTATAGACAAAATGGCGCACCAAAAATTGTGTCAAAAATGCAGAGAAGACTCTGCTCTTGAAAGCGAATATTCTGGTGGGGGAACAGCAATTTTCAAATGTAATTGGAGAAGGACAAGTTAGCATAAAAATTTTGTTGGGAGACCAGGCAATATCTCAAAATTTAAAATACATTTACATCCACCAACCAACTCTTCATATTCCATAGAAACTCCTGAGTATGTGCAATGATGTTAATATTATTGAAAGACTGATTGGGTCCAATGTCTACTGAAAGAGTATCAAAATAATACAACATGATATAGTCAGATAGTAAAATACTATGTATCCATTTAAAAAGAATGAGACCATATGAATAGATTACACTGTGAAGATGAAATAGCTAAGTTTAAGGTTGTAGGTATAGTTTTATACTGATTTTCTTAAAATAAACTCACACATGCATATATTTACTTGTATATATTTGCATGTATAGTTATATAGGTATATTTGCATGTATATATGCATATGTGTGTATATATGTATATGATGGGGCTTTATAATTTAAATATTCCTCTTTTTGCTAGGTTTGATTATAACAATTGCTCATGGAAATACAATACTCAAATACATAATAAATAAATAAAAGATTTTTGGGGGGATTACAAACATTTTTATAACAAAAGCATAGACAAACAGATAACAAGACAGACAAAAGTCAGCTGCTCATTAGTTTTGGTTGACACACTTGTCCCTTTTAAATCTTGGCAATCAGGAGACAACATGATCATTCAAATTTACACGGGTAGAGAAAAAAATCCTGTTTCCAACATTTCACGTAATGTGTTATTGTTTATTTCATTGGTATTCATTACCAACATAGTATGAAATACTTGCATATAGAAATGTTTCTATTTATGTTATGCTCTTCAGGCTTTAGAACAATTACAAATTATTCTCAGTATCCAATAAACAATCCTTGAATCATAAGACTATTATAAGAGCTGACTCCTGCTCCCTTAAATTCATGGAACCAGCCTAGAAAAACTGGGGTCATTATAAGGTGAGCAGTGCCATGTCCAAGAACCACAGATATGCCTTCAAAAGTGAACGTTCAAAATGACTGCTAACGAAAATGATCATAGCTGCGACTCAGCCTGATCTCCAAAATGGCATTTCTCTAGACATCACCGATTTCCTCTAAGGATAATGTCACAGCTGACTAAGATCTCATCAAGGACCTCTAATGTCCATTAAAATCATTTTAAATGCTCTCAGCTGAAGCCAGCAAACCATCATTTAATTATGCAGGGTTTCTGATTGCTCATCATCAGCTCTGTTCTCATTCAGCTCTTCACCCCTCCTACGTCTCCTCTGTGGAGAGTTCCCATTAATCTGAATAGCAGCTTTGGTCAGGGAAGATAGGCATGGGCACAATGAGGGGAAAGAGGATCAGGCAGAGTAGGAAAAAATTTAGACAGTGAGCAGGTCTTTTCTCAGAAATTCCTCTAACATTGCCTCATTCACCACCTTGCTTATCTGATAGCCACTTCATAAAATTTAAATCTCACTTATTTTTTAACCAAAAGCTAATGTTAATACTTTTCAAGTAAATGAAACTTAAAAAATAGTTCTATGTTTTCAGATTAAAAAAAAAAGTAATGTCTCATTGACTGCTGATTAAAGGGATTTAGATACACATTGAAAAACAATTTAATATTCTTCCTGGAATAGAACAGAAAGTTATTTTATCAAGTTTTCACAGGAACTATGTCTTATGTTTAAACATGGAAGAAAGTAACTTTATTATAGAACAATAACACTACTTACTCTGTACAGATAACCTAGAATTGTATGATTTAATAACTCTCTAAATGCCAAATGAAAATAATCAAATTAATATTCATCTACTGTGGCTTTAGAATTTCAGATTCTATGAGGATTCTAAATTTCAACAACTGCAGCTTATTAAGATTAAATAATTGAGAAAGCAGAAAGGTATGTGCAAGTTATTCATTAAACAGTTGTCTCTCTCCCCACAAAAGAACTGCTACCTAGGTTGGAAAAATATATGCAATAACGATCTTCATTTTTTTCAGTGATATAGTACATCATTCCCCCATAAAACAATTAATGAAAACTATGGACAAGCCAACTGAGATAACTTTTCAAGAAAACTACATTAATTCTGTTTGCATTACAGTTTCATTGGAAGCCACTGACAATTGATATTTGACAACTTAAAAACATTTCCAGTTTTGGAGCAGGTGCAGGTTCCAACAGGCATGCTCCTTGGAACAACAAAACCGTCCTTGATGTGATTACACTCATTATTCTATGATTGCTACTTCCTGATCAGGGATACATTCAGTCATAAAAGGTGCTGTAGAATTATCCATGGATTATGTATGAAGTTGTTGGGGGAAGGGGTTGAGCACAAGAGAAGGCTCTCGAGTATTTTCAGTTGATGCAGGATGAATGACAGCTCCGGTGAAATTCTGTACAACAGAAGACTGTAATTAATATATTGTGCTTATTTAAAAGGAAATAGGGTCATGGAGTTTAACAGAATATTTTTGATGATATTGTTAGAGGGAATGATAAATTGGTATAATACATGAGGCCCTCACTATTTGAATATGCATCATTTAAGAGATGAGATGCTGATAGAGAAGACTGTTGTAAGGGTTATTTTAGAAACTGGATTTCTGCATGCACATACATATGTGTGGGTATGTTCACAAATGTGTGTAGGTGAAGTTTATCTCCTTAAAGCACATTCCTTTTGCCCACCTATTATGCATCTTAGCCATGTAGAAAAATCAGCCTAGCTGTGCCAAATCAAGAAGAAGGCAGAGAAATGTCAGAGAATGTTTGGGAATTTAAATACCTATTAATACAGCATTTGCAAGATGGATAATACAAATATATACTTTAGAAGAAAAGCAGAGGCAATGCTCACTATCAGATTGCTGGTTAACAAAATAGAACACACAAAACTGAGTAATGTGATAAACCACCAGGAAAGCAAAGGCATAAAATCTAGAGTGAGAATGCTCTAAATCCAGAATAACCCTCATGGACAAGGGCTATTCTCTGTAGATTTCTTTTAAAGGCTCCTGAATCTGCACCTATCGGTAATCCCTCTTTTAAGGAAGAAATAGCCGTCAGAGCCCAGCACTTACATAAGAGGTTCCCAATGCAGGCTGCACAATGGAATCATACTGACACCCAGGCCTCATCCCTGGATTTTAGATTCTAGTGACCAAGGACTGAGACCCAAACACCAAATTTTCTAAAAAAAACTGTTTGTGGCTAGGATTACAAAAGAGTCTGGGCAAAACTGTGTGTGCACATTTTCATGAAATATGTATCTGTACATTGTTTATATATGAAGTTACACATATATAATTTCTATATCAACAGAACTTTAAAAGTCTGAGACATATACACATAAAATGAATATATCAAAAAGTGTACAAATTAAACCAAGCACCCCAGTTATTTACCAAGAGTTAAAAACAAATAAAAGAGTAGAAAATGTATTGTGAAATACAATGAATAGTCAAACTATAGATATTAAGATTCTCATAGTTAAATGTACTAAAATAATACTGCAAAACTTTAAAAAGGAGACAATAATAAAAACTATAAAGAAACAATGGGCATTAATATTGTTAATTTGTGACATTGTCTTCATGTTATTCATGATCTCTGTAAGCAAAGGTGGTCAAATGCATGAACTGCATAGTATATGGTGCTAAATACAATTTGCTTTTAAATAACTACACTGAATATGCTTCTCTGGCTCCTAAACTTTTAATTTTTTTTTATTATTTTTATCAAGAACATGTATTGGTACATTGTATACATAATGCTCATAATCAACATGGTTATTTTGTACCTGTACATGATACATCTTGGTTTTCCCCCCTCTTCCCCCTCTTTCCTTCCCCTTCCTTCCATTCACCCACCCCTCCCTATTTGCAACAAGTGTAACTACACTTTACCATTTTTTCCCCTTTCATCTTACTTTTCTTTAAAACTAAAAGTAAAAATGTACCACTCTGGGGAAGTTGTGCTTCTGTAGGGGCATGTAGTATGGAGAATTCTTTGTAATTTCTAACTTAATTTTGCTGTGAAGTCAATATTTCTCTAAAAAGAATCTTTTAAAAATAAATAATAGTCAATTTATAAAACAAGATAGGCCATGTGACTCTAATTAATGCCTACACCTCTACTGACTAGTTACAGCTGTGAAATATACAATGTAGATATATTCTTTCTCTCTTCTCCCTCATTCTCCTCCTTACTACCCACTGTTTCATTAGTATGATTAGGAAACAAGACATCAAGGATTTAATTGTTTATAAAGCCACTAATCCTTTCTTATTTGCAGCCCTCAAAAGGACCAGAAAAACTAAGAAATATAGGAGACGATAAGTGGCAAGTCAGAAAGTAAAGGGAAGTTCATATTCTTCATGTAGATTACAGCAACATTTCATGTACATCCGTGTCTGCACTAAAAGATGAAGAAATCTATACCGGAACCAGGATCTGATGGTCACAGCAGAGATGAAGACCAGAGCTCCCCTGAAACAAACAGCAGCCATCCTCGACTACAGCAAGGACCCCAGTTCTTTCTACAACAATGATGGCTGAGTTCCTTTCAGGAGAACCAGCTGCAACAGTTTCTCCTGGGAAACAGCCGATGCCTACCTTTTGCTCCCATTCTCTGTCATATCATGTTGCCAACAATCCTCAGGTGAATCTTCTATGCCCAGAACCAAACCAACTCAGTCCAGCTGGGTGTTCCTGCTCAAGTTGACCACAGTCTGTCTACCACAAACATGTTGAGCACTTACTGTCTTGCTGGACAGTATTCTAAACTGTATTTTGTAAATCTTGGTACTTTCTTAATTCTCACATCAATTCTCCATTTTACAGTTGAGGAAACTGAGGTGTGTTCTATACATCAGTGCCCTGAAAACACTGAAATCATTTTTGGTGCCCACAGAAAATTCATAGGCTCTATCAAAGGTCTACTTAAGTTAAACATCACCCTACAGTCTTTATTTCCAGCTGCCTTACTATGCTGACCAGGACTTCTGCAACCTCTGATTTCATGAAGAATAAATTCAAATAAATCTGTCTAACCCATCCCACTCCTTAGCCACCACCAGCCCACCCTCTCAGAACACCACTTTACAGAATTGGGAGGGGGTAGAAGTCTTGAGGAAACACAAGGGAATAAGCCTTATATAAATACTCTCCAGTCATGTTGAGCAAAGTAAGCCAGACTCAGAAAGACAAATATTGTATGTCCTCCCTAATATGTGAAAAAAGATGACAAGAAAGTAGAAGAGAGATTATTATTAAACAAGAGAAAGGGAAGAAGGGGCAAGGGGAAGGGTGTAAGGGAAGGTAATGGGGGCATAAATATGATCAAAATTATGCACAATGAAACCCCCCAAAATAACTGGGGGTAGGGTGAAGCAAGGGGAATGATGGGGAGGAAATATATTATATACAAGTACAAATCTGCCAGAATGAAAATCATTAAGAATCAATATACACTAATAAAAATGTGAAAAAATAAATATTGTACAATTGTTGACATTCTTAGTCAGGCAACTCTCACCATATTGTATGTTCTGACTGCATAGGTGTTGGAATTTTTTCAAAATCTGTTATTTATGTTATTTGGGAGAGGATGCTTATGGTGTAAAATGCCCAGGATTTTCTAACACCAAAAATATTTGCCTCTGAAAGAAATTGCCTTTTCTCTGGTATCAGATTTCTATTTTGAAAGTCAAGGCAGAACGATGATACATTTTACAATTTTTAAAAAGCTTTGGCAACAGGGCATGTGAAAGCATTCTTGGTGCCTAGGAATGGTAACAGGAAGAGAAAAAGGTTTCTCAGGAAGCAAATTTCAGAATATTACTCCGAATCTTTCTCCTCTGTCTGGATTCATATTTCTAAATTCTAAAATGAAAATTATACCCAAGTGTCCTGGAATTGCCTCAGAGTTAAAATACTCAATAATTATCTTCAATTTTCTTTAGTAATGACATATTCTCAGTATAACATGCTCCTAGTGAACATGTCACTGTGATCTATCTAGATACCCAACAGAAGATGATGATGCTCAACCTTCTTCCTCCTTCCTTCCTCACTTCCGAACTTCCTCAAGTCCTGTGGATTCTACTACAAGAACCACTCTTGGGCCCTTTCCAGCTCCCTCTCTAGTGATACCATCTTGTCAAGTCCTCCTCTCTGCACCATTAACAGACTTCCAGAAAGGCTTCTTGAACCTAGCTCTCCCCGGTACCAGCTGTGCACAGTTCAGCTCCTATTTCTTCATTCCTGAAGAACAATTCACTGTCCTGTGCAAAACCTGGAGATGGCTGAGCACTGCCTTCAGGATGTAGCTCACACTCCATTGGAAAATTCCTTTCTTTGGAAGTTAGTTTTCGTCACATTCTTTCACTTTCTACTTTAAACCCTACAATCCAGAAAAAGTACACTCTACATGTTGTTTTATATTTCAAGAAAAAATTACTCTTTTTCAAATCCTTTTCTATGGTCATTTCAATGAAGCATCTTTCTTTATGAGTAGGGAGAAAAAGAGAAAATGAAATTTTTAATTGTAAACTTTTTCTCTAACCTGCTCAAATTATTTTACTGACACTTATTTCACATAGTATAAAGCTCACTCTCTCCCAGTATGCTATTCAATGGTTTTCTAACATATTCACAAAGTCATGAAAGAATTGCTGAGATCTAACTCCAAAACATTTTTATCATTTGAAAAGAAAACTATTCGTTAGCAAGTACTTCCTAATTTTCTTTTTCCCAATTTCTGTCCACAACCTATTTTCTGGATCTGTGGATTTACCTCTTTAGTATTTTAAATAAGAATAATCATGAAACGCACAAAGCTTTTAAGGTTCATCAGTGTTAGAGTATGTATAAGTACTTCATTCCTTTTCATGGTTGAACATTCCATTATGTGGAAATACCACATTTTGTTTCTCATTTATCCACTAAAAGAACTTGAGTATTTGTACTTTTGGGCTATTATAAATAATCCTACATAATGAAAATTTCTATGTAAGTTTCCCATGGGGACATATGTTTTTATTAGTACATATTTGTAGTACATAATGTTTACATTTCTTGTGTGGAGTTGGTACATGTACATAACTCACTGTATTCCTTTTTTTTATCTCCTTTACTTCCTCTCACACCCTTCCCATCTCTTGATCCTCTTTCTATTTGAGAAAGATCTGTCTCCCTACTTCCAATTATCTTTTATTTTGGTCTTTATGATTTGTTGTTTTTCATATCAAATAATAACAAAAGATGGGAACATGTACTTTTAATATTCTTGGGTATACAAGTAGAAGGAGAATTTCTAGGGATAAATTAAGTCTAGGTTTGACTTTTCGAGGCACTGCTGCTGCACTGTTTTGCATTACTACCAGTGACACATCCTTACTTCTTTAATTATAGCCATTCTAGTCACTATGTAGTGGAATCTCATTAGGATTTTGAGCTACTTTAATGACTAATGATATTGAACAACTTTTTAGGTACTTACTGGCCATTTCTATACCTCAATGGGGAAATGTTTATTCAGATCCTTTGTCCATTATTTTAATTGGGTCATTTATCTTTTTTATTGTTGATGTCATATTGCTTGTAAAATCCCTTCTCCTTCACTAGCCAGCATGCTCCTCCCCTTGAATACACAAAAATTTGTATATTGAATGATATTGTCTCTCACACATAAGGGAAATAATTATTTCTTTTGTATTTATACATTTCCTTTTACCAGTCTTCGTGGCCCTGTAGTTGAGCATTTTGGCCACTTGATGGCTTACATAAATCTGGGGGGCTACAAATTCCATTTCTATCTCTAACATATGACTTTGCCCAGTCACTTATCCTCTCTAAGTGCTAGTTTCTGTAAAGTGGACTAAATAGAAGTTTAGCATCCAGGCTTGCTTTGAGGAAAGAATAAGTGATAATGTACTCAGTTCATTCCTTGACACATAATAAGGCTTGACCAAATACCTCTTGTTAGTTCAGGTCTTCCAAAATGCAGACACTACAGTGGGACTAGGGGAATGGCCTGGGGCATGTAAAGAAAAAGACAGGGAACAGGAGATCTAGCACCAGTGAAAGGGACAGAAAAAACTGGAGGGGAAAGAAACTCTGAGATTGTATCCAAGGTCCAAGAAAGATTGGCCCAGGCTCACAGGGAATCTTTAATCCCATATTACCCGTGCATGAACACCAGTTACCTAGGGAGTGAAACTCCTAGTTATGGTTTGTGTCTCAATGTCCCCTCAAAGCCTCACACAGTCATAGGTGGGAATTTTCTAAAGTGGCGGATCTAGAGTGTGTGATGTTGGGATTAAAGGTATGTGATTACTAAATTAGTCCACTGATTGGTTTGGCACAGTTCTGGGTGTGGATAATGGGAAGGCCAACCCTGGGTGTGAGTGCTACCTGCCCTAAGGGTGTGTAGCCTGGATAGAACATAAGGGACGGAAAGAGGTCTGCTGTTGTTGCTTGCTGTTTCACTACTTTGCTGCTTTCTGCTTGCTGTGGACTGTTTCTCCTCATGATGCCCCTCTGCCACGCCACCCTTGAGACAGTCAACTATGAACTGAAACTTCTGTAACTGTGAGTTAAATAAACCTTTCCTCCTTTAACTTTGGGTGTTGGGTATTTTGTCTCAGCTAATGATAAATGTAACTAAAACACTCTTTCTCCTGCTAGGTTGAATCTGCCCTGATTGTTTGTGTGTTCAATCACTGGCTGAGAGCAGCCAAAGAAGGGGTAGCCTGGGTGGTGAATACAGAGGGTCCGCAGGTGAAGCCATCATTCAGTTTTGCTTCTGACAGCAGAATTGAGTGGAGTATTTTAATGGAATTCCATAGTACTGTGTGAAAAATAAATACAATATTTTATTATTACCTTAATTACATAATACAGTAAACATGTGTTTTTAGTCCTATCTCCAGAGACAGAGTTCTTCAATTACAGAGAGTTTGTCTTTTTGTGTTCATATGCAAGATATCCAGAAATAACATGGCATATACTAATTATGCAATAGGTGTGTACTAAGCAAATAAGGAAATTATCCAAATATGTATTCTCATATATATATATATATATACACACACACATATATATATATACACATACAGATATGTATGTGCACAAATACGTGCATGTGCACACACACACAGCGAGTTTCAAAATTCTAAATCCAAATTCAGTTCTCTCATGTTTGGATTAGAAGTTGATTTTAGAAGGAAATTCCCCCATGCCTCATTTTTTTCCTGGAATCATCTAATTTTCTTTCCACAGGTCAGGCTTATACAGCTAAAACATGAAGGCAGTCTACAGGAAATGGTGGCCTCCAGGCAACTGCTGTTGTAGACAAATTGTTCTCAAATTATCTGCGAAGTTATAGCTGCTTAATACTTTACGCAAAGAAATTTCAGTCCAAGTGGGTTTATCTGAGTTCCTACTAGCTGGGAGGCAAAACAAAACAAAACAAAAAACTCCAAAATGGCTTGTGTTCTCTGGGAAATATCTGGTTGTTATTCCCCATCCTAGAAATTCCATCCAGTATGTGAAAGTAAAGAGCCAGGAGTAGTGGTGCACACCTGTAATTCCCGCACTTGGGAGGCTGAAGCGAGAGGATCACTGTGAGTCCAAAGCCAATTTGGGTTCCATAGCAAGTTCAAGGACAGCCTGAACGACATGATAAAACTGTCTCGAAAACAAAACAAAACAGAAAAACAAAACAAAACAAAAAAGTTGAGAAAAAGCCATTTAGAGCTAACACATGAGTGCCTTTAATCTCATTAAAAAATTGGTAAAGACAATTAGATTGCATAAGTTACTTCTGACGATAACACAGCACTCCTTTGGGAGTTCAGCTATTGATCAAATGATGCTTGAACAAACCTTAGAACAGAGGTGGTGAATCTTTCAGAACTTTCAATGATAACAAACAGCCAGCTGCGGCACGCATGCCACAGGTGTGCCACCGCTGCCCTAGAATCATTCAAAAAAGAAGACTGTTTGTACGTATTTTATTTGTGTTTCACTCAAGAAAATGATGAGGTTTCTTTTCTTACTTTTTTTTAATAGTACATGTTTTACAGTACATAATGTTTACATTCTTGTGGAGAGTTGGTACACGTACAGACTGCATCTTAATTCCTTTTTTCATCCCCTTTCTCTTCCCTCCCTCTCTCGTCCATCCATGTCTTGAACCTCTTCCTTTATTGTTATTAGTACATGTTTGCAGTACATGATGTTTACATTCCTGTGTGGAGTTGGTGCATGTACAGAACACATCTTAATTTCCTTTTTCATCCACTTTCCCTCCCCTCCCTCTCATTAACCTCTATTTCTTGATCCCCTTTTACACATTTTAAATTTTTTTCATAACATACTAGTTTTATGCTAACACTTATTCTCACCATATGATTATAGAATTTAAATCTGACAAGTTTGTACACAGAAAGATTAGTGATCTCCGCTACAAACTACAGCTTGTTACAGCAGGATGAGAGCAGAAATTCACTTTCATTCCCACATGTTATTTTCTCAGCGATTTATAAGGTCATCCCAATTAATACAGAAATGTTGAAATAGAAGAAATTCAGTTAAATGAAAGCAGGTACACCTTGAGAATATATGAACAATTATACTATTCTAGCTGAAATACATCCTTTTGTTTACATGATCTTGTCATTTTTCTAAATTACTACATTGTTCACAGCTCATTAATCAGTATCAATATATTATTATTTAGTAATAATAGAGGTAAATCTAAGCATTATAATTTTAAAGATCAAACTAACTCAACTCTCACAGTTTCTATAATTGGATCACTGATACTAAGAAGAGCAGTCTTGGATGTTTTATAATTATAATCTATTTTAATTGAAATAAGCCTCACACCTAATTATGTGACAGTGTTTATTGTTGTTCACTATGTCACTCTGAACCTTTACATAAGCAAATAAAGACCATGCTGGCAAAAATTTTTTTTTTTTTTTTTTTGGTGGTGCCGGGGATCGAACTCAGGCCCTTGTGCTTACAAGGCAAGCACTCTAATCACTGAGCTAAATCCCCAGCCCCCCAAAAATTTCTTTTAGATCTCACTTCTTTAATAAAATAAAAACATGAATAAACTGATACCTTATAAAGAGTAATATAAAATTGGAAGTACGTCATATTTTGCAGAGAGACAGCGAGATAGACTATATCAATCAATATGAAGCAAAGTAGCAAAATTCATTATTATAAAATACTAACATTAAATGTGTAATCTGGTAATAGTACAGTTTTTAAAATCTAGAAAAGCAAAAAGAAAAGGTGTCTCATATCTTGGGCAGATACATTTTATCTTTAAAAGAAAAGTGAATTAACATAGAGAATGCTGCCTTCTATAGCAAAAACTTGAGTGAATGTCTCCAATTCCTCTATGCCAATGATATTTGAGGGGACTAACATGTAAATATAAGTTCTATTAGAATATATGATAGGTTTTATAGCAAAATAACAAAATGTCAAAAATAATATGAACACATATATAAATAACTATACCATAGCTACTGCTTTATTGTAATGTTTTCCTTCCTGGGAAATTTCTATTAAGAAAGTAATTATACAAAAAAGATACCTGTATAAAGATACCACTTGCAACATTATCTAAAAGAAGAAACTTTAAAAGAAATCAAAATGTTCTACAATAGTTGACAAGTTCAACAAGTTTGGCATAGTAACTCATTAAATGTAACATTATTTCTCCATTGCAACTATAAAATCTATGTTAAAATAGAACATTTTAATTATCTAATTTCAAGTGAAAAAATGCAAAATGCCTGGTAGGTTTATAGTGATGTTAAAACATTTAAATACCCTGAAAATTGTGAAGATGATTCTATGTAAACAATGGATTTGACTAAGACAATGGGAGCAAAAATTACTTTATTAAAGTATTACTTTAATACTTTTTCAAAATAATCCTTTCAGTTTTTTTCTGCACTTATCAAAAGTAAAGAAAAATATTTGTGGGTATAAATTCTAGAAAAGGCAAACATAATTTAAAATGATAATTTTATAAATTTAGACTAGGCAAGAGAGTTAGGAAATATTATTGATTTTATTTTCGGCTCAGGTTACTCTGATACCTAGAATTAGCCTTGCCACTTCTTTTTTTTAACAACTAGAAAAATGGAAAGAGAAACTGCTTGCACATTCTTACCTGTTAAGAAGACTGCTCAGGGCACCACTATGTTCTCTGAAAATCATAGATAGGAATGTTTGACTTGGAACATCATATTTTGCCATGAAACATGTTAAATTGCCAGCACTTTAATGAAGTGTAGCACTGACTGTTTGATCTAGCATTGTCTTTCCCACAATTTACCCTAAACTCATCCCCTCCTATCAGCTTTATCAAGTGTGAGTGCAAGGCATCCTTCCATTTCTTGTCAGATGCCAAGTATGAATCATGACTAACACTGTAGCAAATACCTAAAGGCCACTGTGAGTTTATAGTTACAATAAAATGTTGTATCTGATGTAGAATTTTAGCACTTTCTGGTGTCCCTCTAATACTAAAGTGATAATTGCACCATTGGGCTGTTTTATGAGGCATTTGTTCACCTTCAGAGTAGATAAACTGGAAGAATGAAAGTTAGAAATTTCATCCTGATGGTAGAACAGAGTTATTGCTTAGAGAAGAGTGCCAAAGAGTACATAATAGAATGTTTTGCATACACACTTTTTCTTCCTGTGCTTTTATTGCCTAATAAACTAAAAATTAAATTTTTCATAAAATTAGCATTGCTCAAAAACATGCAAAAAGAAGAATACAAGATAAAATTTCCAGTTGAAAAATGTATCCCAAGTAAATTGTAAAGTAGCAAATATGTAGCTTATTTCTAACTAATAGGTGCATCAAATTTAACTATGTTAACAAATGGATCTTCTTTCCTGAGTTTTCTTTAGAATAAGAAACTGGGAGATAGATTTTGTTGGACGGGAATAAGATCTGGGGATTAGAAGAAACTAGAAGGAGGAGAGAGGAAGGGGAATAAAAAGGACTAAGATGTAATAAGTATATGCACCAATACCCTACAATGAATATATTCATTATCTATTACAAACATATACTAATAGAATTTTTTGAAAAGAATAAGCAGCAGCTAGACTGAATATTGAAACAAACCATATATCAATATTTTGAGTCTGTACTGTAAAATTTCACAGAAATTGCCTCTTCACTAAAACTTTCACAACACTAAGCTGGAAATTTTAGGGAAGAATAGCATGTTGAAGGCAACATGCGAATCATAGTGACTCTTTTAATCAACTTTTTAATTTTGGAATTATTAGGAAAAAGAAAATTAAAAAGAAATTATAAAGAAAGACAGTTCCTATGTGCCCTTTGTCCAATTTCTCCTACTGCAGTCTCTCACTATAAAATATTTCTCAAAACTAAGGAACCAATATCAAGAGATCACTGTTACCAAACTCCAGATTTTGTTGGATTTCAGTACTTTCTCCAATAATGCTGTTCTTTTCTTTTAGAAACAGATCCAGAACATCACATTGTATTTAGCATAATTACTTTTTGAAAGAAAAAAGAGGTGCAAATTATTTGATGGAAAGGGCTGGCTGGATGTTCAGAGTCAGGAGAGTACTGATGTCCGATTACCCTACTTTGCCATTGTTCACATTGCTGCCAATATTGCTTACGGACTGTGGATATCCTGAGGTCTGGATGCTGCTGCAGCACCATGTTGTACAGCTACTCACTGTCCAGGCCTCTGATCACCTTTCGGAACAAAGAGTAGCTCTGCCTCTGAGTTTGACTCTTTCAGGTAAGTGTTTCCTTGAGTCCCAGGGTGCCATTCCCTTACTGGGTCTTGCACTTTAGACCTCACAAAGCCATTTTTTCAAGGCAGCAGGCATTTTAAAGATCACTATTTCGAGATGATTCTGGATTCCAAGTTTCTGTCTTTTTCTGCTTCTGGATTTTATTTTCCTTGCCTTTGTTCCCCCAGAGGCAGGAATTGGGTAGTTTCTGTTTTTACCTACATTCAAAAAAGAAAACTACTGACTGCGCGTGTTTTGCTGCCTCAAATTAGAGATGAATTCCTTTTTATGAGACCTATACAGTCAAAGCATACCATAGTTCACAAAGTTTTGATGAGGGAGGAGGCTTGCATGGTCCTTCCCTCTAGACTCATAAAAACCAGATTACCTTTTTCATTCAAGCCTGAGAGTGGCTTATAGAGACAAAGAATGACTTTCTAGAGTCACTAGTGGGGCACTATTTCTATCCCTTGACCACAGACAAAAAAAAAAAAAAATCTATTTTCAAAAGAACCAAATTAAACATTTTAAAAATTGAAAAGGAAACCACAAAATTCAACATGATTTGTGTCCTCAAAAATATTGAAAATCTAATCAGTTTGTGGTTATTTTTATAAATGAAAGTTGTGGAGAGGTTATTTTAGTGTAATTCTTGTGCATTGTGAAAAATCAGAAAAGAAAAAAATGAGAAAAAGATTTAAATCATTTAATGTCATGAACGACCAGGAGTAACTGTTACTATTTGGGTTTCTAATTAATATTCTCAAGGACATAATGGAAATAGGAAAATATGCACTACTTTATGATTGGCATTTTGAATAGTATTATAAAAATATAGATTATGTACCATATCATTCACTCATTTTAAGTGTCCAATTTTTAGGATATTTATAGTGCTGCGTAACTATCATCAGAATCAAACTTTAGAATGTTTTCATCATCTCAAAGGAAACCCCGTGCCAGTGAGCACTTGCTCTTCTCACCCTCTCCCCACACATTTTGCCTTATTGGCCCCACTCTGCGGTAGGCAACCACTGACTGCTTTCTGTATGTTTGCCTATTCTCAACATTTACTATGAAGTGTACCAGATAATACATGGCCTCTTGTGCCTGGCTTCTTTTCATTTAGCACAGTTTTTGAAATTCACTCATGTCACACCATGTCATAGCACGTATTATGTCATAGCATGCATTCCCTTCCCTTTATGACTAAATAATATCTAATTGTAGGGAAAATTAACTTTTAAAATCCATTTATAAGTTGATGAGAATTTGGATTGCTTGCACTTTTGGCTATGATGAATGATACTGCTCTGAGCCTTTATGTTGGTGAATGGATGTGTTTTCATTTCTCTTGGCTATGTGTTTAGAAGTAGAATTGCTGGGTCATGGTAAATCTATGTTTAGCATTTTGAAGAACTGCCAGACTCTTTTCAAAAAGGTCTGTAGAATTTTACATGCCCACCAACAATGGTTAAGGTCTTTAATTTCTCCAGACTCCTGCTAACACTTTTATTTTTTTTTATTCGAGATATTCTTGTATATTGAACTGGAATCTTATTGATATTTTGAGTTGCATTTACCTGACAAATGATATTGAGCATCTTTTCATGTGTTTAGAAGTCATTTGTATCTTACTCACCGACATGTCTGCTCAAATTATTTGCCCTATTGAGTTACTTATCTCTTGATTGTTGAATTGTAAGAATTCTTCATATATCCAGAATACAAATGCTTTATGTGATTTATAATTTGCAAATATGTCTTCTAATTCTTTGGGTTATCTTTTCAGTTTTTTGATGGTGCTTTGAAGTGTAAAAGTTTTAAATGCTTTATGAAATCTAACCTAGCTACATGGTACCTTATCTAATAAAGTATTGCCTAATCTAACATCACAAGATTTATGTCTGAGATTTTTACAGTTTCGAGTCTTACATTTAAGTCTTGATTCATTAGAATTTATGTATTTTGTTGTGTGGTGTGAAGTAGAGGTGCAATTTTACACTTTTGCATGTGAACATCCAGTCATCTGAGCACCATTCATAGAAAAGACTATTTATCCCATTCAATTTTTGTTGATATCCTTGTTGGAGTCAACTTAAATTTCTGTCAATAGCATAAAAAAGGATCCCTTTTCTCCATGTATTTAGCAAAACTCATTATCTTTAGTCATTTTGGTAATAGCCATTATTTCCTTTTTACTTTTTTTTTTAATGGTGTAGATGATTGAACCCAGGGCCTCATGAATGCTGAGCACATGCTATACAATTAGGGTGTATCCCCCAACCCCGGTACTAGCCATTGTAACAGGCATGAGGTCATTTTTAACTGTGGTTTCAATTTGCCGTTCCCTGATGATTAGTGATTTTGGGCTCTTTTTTATATACCTATTGGCCATCTGTAAGTCTTCTTTTAAAAAAAGTCTAAGGGTCTATTAAGACCCTTTAGCCATTTTTCAGTCAGTTTATTAATTTTGAAAACTACATATTCACCTGCAAAAAAATAAAAATTGACTCATCTCACACCATATACGAAGCAACTCAAATGGAATAAAATCTCACCTTTAAGATCTGAAACCATAACACTACTAGAAGAAAATTGGAAAAACATTCCTTGACATTGGTCTAATGATTTTCTTTATGTCTAACAAAAGCATAGGCAACAAAAGAAAAAATAGACAAGGAGGAATGAGTCAGATGGAAAATCTCCACATCAAGCAAACAATTAAAAACAATGAAAAGACAATCTACAGCCTGGGAGAAAATATTTGCAAGCCAGGTATTTTATAAGGGATAAGATTGAGTGGGACCCAGAACAAAAGAACAAGAGAAGGCTCTGCAACAAATCTGGTCTTCTATGAAGATTGCTCTGTCCCTTGGGTCATAGGGCTCAGCAGATCAAATGGTACTTGAGGTGTCAGTTGCAGATAGGGATGCAGTTCGAAGCCTCTTCATGTCTCCAGAGGTGAATCACAGCAGAGGTCCTCAGGATTTGGGAGCAAGGCTGTGCCAGCATCTGCAAGCAACTACTCTTCCTTTGCAAATCAGCACTTGGTCCTCTACTGGGGCTTAGTGGAAACTGAATACTTGGCCATGGGATACCAGGGTACCATGTAACCTGAGTTTCCCATCATGACCTGAGTGCCTGACCCACTGTGGCAGTTAGGGTGGAGTAGCCACTTGATCGACTTTGGGATCTGTGAGGGAACTAGGGGAGAACTCTTCCAGGTGTGTCTGGGTGGGTCACAGATGTGTGGCCAGGAGGGCCTATTCTCATCCCTTGTCCCTTCCTCACTGACACTGTTCCCGTGTTCTGCTCTCTGCCCACCATGAACTGAGGATCTTTCCTCTGCCATGCATTTCTGCCCTGATGTTTCTGCACTGGAACCAGTGGACCATGGACTAGATCCCCTTAAAATATGAGCCAAATTTAATCTCTTCTCCTTTAAGTTGCAGATGGCAGGCCTCGTGTCCAGGCACAAGAGAAACGACTAATTAATAGAAAGCTGGTATCAGTAGTGGGGCCACTGCTGTTGACTACATCTGACTACGAGGTTTAAAAGCCTTTGGAACAAGTTTGTGGGGAGAGTTTAGACAGTTTAAGAGATATGGGCTAGAAAAGCCCTACAAATCTGTAAACAGAGTGTAATGGGTGACTCTGGTTGGAGCTCAGAAGGCCAGAAGCTGATAGGAATAAGGAAAGCAAAGGCTAGCCTCAGGAGTCCAGTGAGGCAGTAGGACTATCACACTCTGGCAGAAAATGTGTCTACGTTTTGCCCATGTCCTGAGACTTTGCAAGAGACAGAGATTATAAGGACAATAAATTAATTAATCTGCCTTGGAAACGTAAAGACAGCCTAAGATTTAGGCCATTTCATGCTGGTTTTAGCCAGATTTATGATGAGAATTGGTGGGAAGGCAGAGCAGAAAAATTTTCAAAACTTAAATTTTGGCCCAGAAGGAATCCTATGTAAAGTTGGGGCTAAAGGAGGTATTGTTGCTGAAGAACTAGTGCCATTTCAAAGAAACCAAGGGCTTTGTTCAGGGGTAAGAAAGATGCCTAAAGGGTATCCCAGAAATCAAGACTCCATTCATTTCAAGTTTAAGATTATAAAAGTGTAAAACTTTCATATGTGAAGAGAGCACCTGGGTCCCCTGCTGCAGAAGGGCCACCTAGAGAATTCCATGGGATTCATTTCACTCTACTCAACCATCCGGATACTCAGAAGTTGTTCCAGCCATGGTTCAAGGGAACCTAGCTACTGTCCAAACTGGTAACAGACCTTAACGTCATTGACTAACACTTGTTTACGACCATACAGAACACAAGAGCTGTGGATACAGGGAGGTTTCTATACAGACTTCAAAGGAAAGCTGGGAAGGAAAGGCAGTGTGGTCTTCAGAGGGGAGTGCATGAAACTATGAAATGAATGCTCCTGTGAGTAGTGAATGAAGCAAAAATTGCATTGGGGACCGGGAAAATCAGATACCAGGAATGTAGAACATCTGCTGCTAAAAGCTATGAGTCATGAGTTGAGTCAGCTCAAAACAGAGACCATGCAAGTTGCAACTAGTAAAGCCATAAGGATGGGGCTGTCCAAGCCATTTGCAACTCATATTTTATCAGAGTTTGTCCTAAATGTCATAAATGGAGCTATAGGATTTAATGTTTGCCCTGTTGGTTTTTTGTTCTTTCTATTTCTTTATTCCTACCTTTCAGAATAGGAGTGTTAGTTGTTAGTTAAGAGTGTTGACTTGATTGGTTTGGGGATCCACCTCAGGAGATTGGTAGAGCATGCTTCTGGTTTTGTCTGGCTAGGTCACCATCTCCTCCTTTAAACTGTAAGCATGCATATTGTGTCTAGCAATATGAAAGCTGACTAATATATCCACTAAGTCGTAAAGTTGCACATGCACAGCAACAATCCATTACCAAATTGTAGAGGTACATAATGTGATCAGGTCAAGCAGGTACTGAAGGTATAAGTTACATGGAGTGACCCAATTGTCCATGGTTCCTTCTGCTATACTGCTTTCTGTCCCCCAGCATGAACCTATGACCTCCTGGGATGTACCCTGTGATTAGCTGACAGAGGAAGAGAAGATTAGGGCCGGGTTTGCAGATGCTTCTGTACATTACACAGGGACCACCCAAAAGTGAACAACAGCAGCACCACAACCCTTTTCCAAAAGATCCCCGAAATACAGGGAAATCTTCATAGTAGGCAGAACTTTGTGCAGTGCACCTGGTTTTACTTTTTGTTTTTTGGAAGAGAGAATGGCAAGATGTTATTAAGGTCAATGGAAAACTACAGCAACCCAGGAAGACAAATAGCCTGGAACCTTCAGGAATGAAGTCCTGGATCACCCCGTCAGTAAAGAAGCACCTGTTGTGCTTGCTGAAGGCCAAGAGAACACAGAATAAGAGAAGAAGGTAATTATAAATAGCAGCTATGACCATGTGGCCAGTTATAGAACTGTCATGAGTATTTCTTTCCTTTTTACTATGCATTTCTTTGTTTTTTTAATAACATAATGCTCATTAACTTAATATATGTACTTAACTATTATTAAATCTACATTGTAATATTTTGTTATAGGAGAAGAGTTAAGAATCACCCAAAGAAAGACTCTGTCTTCTATTTTGGGGAGAGAATTAATGTGTTTCCCTATGTACACAGGAAAGTTGCATTGTGTTAGGTGCAATTATGAATTTGCTGTTGTATTTGGAAATTAGATATGGTTCAAGATGTGTCTTGTTGTCAAGTTGTAAGGGGTGAATTGTGACTGTTAAAATTATGATATACCAGCTTAAGGAGTAGAAAACCCCCTATCAGAGTAATGAAGCACAATTCTGAGTGTGTCTGTGGGTGTCCGACATGTAGGCCTACAAACAGAGGAAAAAAGACCCACCCTAGTTGTGTGCAGAATTAACCAATAGACTTGTGGACTACATGGAATAATAAAAGGAAAGAAGAAGGAAGTGTACACATTTTGAAAAGCTCCAATATCCTTGAGTGGGTGTGCTCTTTGCTGTCATCACTTTTGGACAACAGTCTTCAGCTCTCTAGTTTCTTCTGCCCTCCAGTGCAGACTCACAGCGATGAATCCCCAGTGTTTCCAAGCCTTTGGGGGTGCACTGTTGCTTCATCCTTGATCACTCCTATTCTGTGGCATCTATCTTCTTGCACTAAGCAGTTACTTGATCCTCCAGCCCTCCAGGGTTCACAAAGCCACTGCATACTCTCTTGCCTCTGATCCTGTAAGTCTACCTAATATATTCCTTGGCATAACCATACATATATTTCTATTGTTTCTATTTCTCCAGAGAACCCTAATATATATTTCAAAGAGTTAACTCTTTGATTCATTGATCTTTTGTATTGCTTTTTTCTCAATTCTATTAATTTCCACTTTATTACTTCTTTCCTTCTACTGGATTTGGTTTTCATTTGTCCTTGTCCTTGTTTGATTTTCATTTGCCTTGATATGGATCACTAGATTATTTGTTGGAGATCACTGTGTAGGTATTTATAACTACAAAATTCTCTATTTCAATTGTTTCTATTGTGTCCCACAGATTTGTATATATTGTGTTTCCATTATCATTTGATTCTAGGAATTTTAAAATTTATCCTCTGATTTCTTCAATAACCTACTGATTTGCAAAAGTGCATTATTCAATTTCCCTGTGTGTGTGTTCTGTGTTTCCTTGTGCTGCTGATTTCAAGCTTCATTCTACTGTGATCTGACAAGATGCATAAAATTATTTCAATTTTTTTATTTATTTAGCATTCCTTTATTATCTAAGAGTTGTTTCTTTTGGAGAAAGTTCCATGGATTGCTGAAAAGAATGTTTTCTGCTGTTGTTGGGTAGAATACTCTGAAGATGTTTGCTAAGTCCATTTGACTTAGTGTAGTTTAATTCTGATGTTTCTTTGTTGATTTTATGTCTGGTTGACCTATCTGTTTTTGAGAATGGGTTATTAAATCACCCACTATAGTCATATTAGGATCTATCTGTCCCTTTATGTCAAGTAGTGTTTGTTTCATGAAATTGACTGTGTGAATGCTTGTATAAATATATTTATAATGGTTATCTCTTTTTGGTGAGTAAATCGCTCCCTTTATGAAACACTCCCTTTACCAAAGTAGCCTTCTTTGCTCTTCTGTTTTTAATTTGAAGTCTACTTTGTCCAACTGTAAGTATATAAGTATAGGTATTCCTGCTTGTGTTAGGGCTCCTAACAGCTGCTTGGAATGTCATTTTCTAGACTTTCACTTTTAGATTGTGGATGTCTTTGCTAGTGAGGTGTGTTTCTTGCAGGCAATATAAAACTGGGCCTTAATTTTTGATCCAATCTGCCAGTCTGTGTATCTTAATTTGAGAATTAAAGTGGTTTAAGTGCCATTATTGAAATGTATGTACAAATTGCTGCCTTTTTGTTTTTCATTCCTGATTATCATTTATCTACTCTCTCAATAAGATTTATTATTGTACTTGCTCTTATGGTTGTGAATGTCTTTTTCTTCTCTGTTTAGGATTTCCTTGAGTACTTGATGCAGCACTGGCTTAGTGGTTATAATTTTTACTTTATACTTATCTTGGATGGTCATTACTATTCTTCAATTTTGTAGATTAGCCTGAAAGATATAATAGTATAGGTTGGAAATGACTTTCTTTCAGGGCTTGAAATACATCATTCCAGGGCCTCCTGGCCTTTAGAGTTCTGTTGAGAAATCTGTTGTTATTTTAATGGACTTTCCATTATAATCCTGGTAACAGCTTTTAATATTGTTTCTTTGTTCTGTAATTGGACTATGTATGTTGGGACATAAACTAGTAATTGGACTATCTATCGTATGTTGTGAGAGGGTCTTTTCTGGTCGTGTCTATGCGGAGTTCTAAATGCCTCCAGTACCTGGATATCCACTACATTCCACATATTTGGGGGATTTTCTGCTGGAATATCAGCTCTTGAATAATCTTATTTGTTAATTCTTTTTTTTCATTATTACTGACTAAATATTCTAGTACATCTATCTTATTGTCAAGTCCTGATATTTCTTCTGATTCATCTAGATCACTGCTGAAATTTTTAATTGATTTTATTTGGCTAATTGAGGATTTTATATTCAGAATTTCTTTTTGGTTCTTTTTCCAAACCTCTTATTACTGAAGTGGTCTTTCATATTCAATATTGTCTTCTTTTAATTGATTCAGCTGTTTGTATATTCTTTGATCTCAATGATCCTTTTAACTATCAGGTTTTTTTGTTTTTAATTCTTTGTCTAGAGTCTCATCCACTTTGATATCTGTGTTATCTCATTTTGTGTTGGCTGGTTCAGATTGTGTGCCAAAGTTCCAGAATTCACCAGATCTTGCTCTTGGAGGTGTGGCTGCTCAGATGATGCCATGTTTAATCTGAATGCCTCCAAGTAGGGCAGAGGTGATTGGGCACAGAGAATATGTTTTGGGATGAGTAGCTCTGGGCATTCAGCCTTCTGCCTGTCTCTATAGCAGTGTTTCCAGACTCAGAACCCCATCAATTACAAAGCCTCATGTGATTGAACTCTTGTTGTTACAATGTTCATACTGTCATTTTTTTGCTTCCTTTTCTCCCTTTCTTTCCCTTTTTTTGGCATTTCCCTCAGCTTGGCTGAATTGTGCTTGCTGTGGGCTGGGTTTCATGCCATCTGTCCACCTTGCTGAGCCTTTCCCAGCCTGCATTTCCAGTCTCCCACAGGTCACACACTAGAATGTTTCTTCCAATCTCATGATTTTAGTTTTTCTGTGTCATGAGGTAACATCATTCTTCTGGGCCCAAGTTAGCTATTAGGGAGGTACCCATTGCCTTCATTAGGAAAGTGGCTATTGCATCCTGGAGACATAAAAAGAAAAAAGGTAGTAATTTTCTTTTCTCCCATGCCATCTACCAAGGCAGAAGAAGTTATTTAAAATGGCCCCCATCCTAGCTCTGTCTGTGTATGTCTCCTGCTTGTTCTACTGAGATGGAAGTACGGGAGGCTTTTAAAATAACTTGCTGATTCTAACCTGTCTGAGTCCATAGGGAAATGGTGGGAATTATCATTCCAATGTCTCATCAGTTGGTTGAATTCAGGTCTCCTTTGTCTTCAGGCTGTATCTCTGTCCAGTAGTAAAATGCTAGAATTTTTCTCTTACTGCCCCACAGAAAGGAAAGTTCCCTTCACCCACTGGGCAGTTGTTCATTCGATGCTGGTGTGCATTACTTTAGTTAATTATCTTATCATTGTTCATATAAATATTTCTGGGTTTTGTGCTTGCTCACCCAAGTTGCAATCCAGCAATTTCCTACGGTACCCCTATCTCCTCACAGAGTCACATACCTATCATTTTGGACAAATATCTTGGACAGGGTTGTGAGTACTGCTTGCCTCTGGTCAGCTATCTTCTTGGAAATTTTTGGGTTTTTTTTTAAGTTTAATAATTTTGTTGAAATATTAGCATTGTTAATACTTTAAATTAGTTGTATTAATTTAATTATTGACCTGGGAGGAATAAATATAGGAGATCCATTTTTCCTTCAGTATTTAGCCTGCAATGTCCCAGCTCATTATGTTTTTCCTTGTTTTTATCTTTTGAGCTATTTTCTGTTGAGCTCTCTCTTGGATCAAGATAAATCATTTACTGGTCTTAGGTTTTGTTTGTACCCCCTTTAACCAGTTAGGTTCCCACCTTTTACCATTAAATGTTCAAGCAGCCTGGAGACTCACAGTTCAGAGGTTTTATGATTTTGATGAGTATTTAGCTAGAAACTAGTAGCCTGTTTCTTTCTCCAGATGCTGTTGTGAAGGAGCTGTGTTGGGCATGTACCATCTTCCACATCTCCAAGGATGAATGTGATTTATTTATAAACATGATTTCTTAGAAGTCATGCAGAGGTCAGAGCAGCACATTTTTCAGCTGGATGTTGTCTGTCTCCTAACCAATAAAGATCAAGGCAGTTTTCTGATGGATGTCTCTGTAGTTTGCCTTCAAGTTTGCATCACATTCCATTTTGACTGCTTCTCATTGCATTCTAATATCTATGCAGGGCCTTCTGGGCCCACAGAGGCAATGGAATTCCAGTGTGATCTTTCTCCGATTCTTTCTGTTAATCTTCTGGTTGGTCTTCCCTTTCACATATTTCTACTAGAATCAGAGGAGCCAGGTCCCTCTTAATTTAGTATCTCCAAGATCTTCATTGTTTAAAAAATGCCCTTAGGCATGAAGTACTCTATGCTCTGTTCCAAATAAAATCAGTCCCCTGAGGAAGAATTATGGAGTCTTCAGTCCTTATAGTCTGCCTCTCTCCCTGGGCAGAACTTCTTCATCACTATATCATTGCTGGGAGTGGGAACAACAGGAAAATTCTCAGAGTGACATCTCCACTCTACAAGCAGTCCCTGGCAGGGGAAGCATAGTAGCCACTGGTTTTCCATGCTTACCTCCCCCAGAATGGATCCTCCAGCTTGAGTAAGCTGAAATGAAGGCGCAACTGAAACCTGGTATTCTCAACTTACCATGCCTCAAATAGAGACCTAACACTACCAGTGAGGGCTAGGTGGCAGAGGGACCCTAGTCCTCTTGGCTTCACTTGCTTAGGATAGAGCTTCTAGGACATGGATCCAGGTGTGTGGAGGGGAAATGAGTAGTGATCACATCCTAACTCTCTAGAAATGAAAATGTAGCCCTAGACTTAGACTGGGAATTACTGAGACAGACTCTTCATCTTTTCGGCTGTATATTTCACAGTACAGCTGCCATACATGGAGTTGGGAGCAAAGGAGGAAGAAAGGAGTAAGCCTGGCTCAAAGTACAAGATACTCTTGCTGTTCTTATAGAGATTTAGTTCATTTTCTTGAATAAACATGTCTCCATTTGATGTATGTCCTTATGACATTTTCCAGAAACTTTAAATGTTTTTGTTGTTGTTGTTGCTGTTCTAGTTGTTTAATTATTTTCAAGCTGAATGGCTCCACTGAGATCTTCACATAGTCATTCTGACAGTCCTAATACATATTATTTTTATGGTGAATAAGTACAATTTTGTTTCCCTCTTTGATGAAATAGTTTTATGAGAAAGAACTCTGTGCTTTGTTTTGTAACTTCCAAATAATTGGGTTTTCATTGTTTTACCTTTTAATTTTTTGTATTTCTATTAGTACTGTTTTTTCTTGTAAATTAAAATGACAATTCCTTCTATGAAATTAATGTTTAGTCTTTTCTGTCATCTAATAAATGATTATATTTGGGTAGTGGCAGGTGTATTTGCTGTGTTTTGAAAGTGATGAAAAGATTGTTCAAGAAAGAAAAAGGACATTCAGATTGACAAGATACTCATGTATAAAGGTCCTCATGCTGATGGGCAATTTCGTCATGATCTAAACTTAAGGAAATTTCAACAAATGCTTGCTTTTCTAACAAATCCTTTCGAAGAAACAGGTCATCTATGGATGATACAGCATTAGTGTTATGGGAAATGCATGACATGTTACAGCTGAGAGATGATTTTCTTACTATTCATCATGACACAGAAGTACAAAGCCATAAAAAAGATGAGAAAGGAAAATATATGCATTAACATGTAGCTTTTCATACCAGCTAAATTATTACAGCTGACGATATACATGTGCACTGAGTAGGCATGTGTTATTGTCTAGTAAATGTAGCAAAAGATATTACTGTGCAATGTGAACTGATGTTAGAATACCTATTATATCTAAGAGGACATTAATGTACTATGAAATGATAAAGAAATAGAAAAAGGTAGTTGCAATGGTGTTAATAAGCATAATACTCTGGAAGTATAGTATTCATTCATAGAAGAAAAAGGATAAGGAAGAGTCATTTCACAGAGCACCCAAGGTTGTTTATTCGTCCGTGTTTTTTTTTTTAATGAAATTATATCCTTCTACAATGACTGTGCCCTTCAGAAGATCATGGTAGCGGAGACTAGTACTGAAACATTTACCTCTGACAATGTGTCTAAAGCCTAGTGTCCCATTTTATAGTTAAGCAAGAGAATCAAGGGACTGGGGATTTAGCTCAGTGGTTAGAGTGCTTGCCTAGCAAGCGTGAGGCCTTGAGTTCAATTCCAAGAACTGAGAAAAAAAAAAAAAAGGACAAAGAATCATCTGAATCGTAAGCTTCCTTGGTCAAATCACTGAGAATAATTTTCTCTTCCAGCTGTAGAGGCATGTAACCTATAATGCTAGAGTGTTCCTGAGCGTGAAGAGGGCAGCTCAAGGTTATAGTTCGTTCTAGTCTAAGATAAAGCCAAGGGATAATGATTGTCTTTTGGTGTATCCCAATTTGATGTATCCCAAAATGAGAACCATGGAAGTTGAATGATTGCTAAACTTGGATAATAAATATTGGATGGAAAAGGAGACCCTGGCCCCTGCCTGTTTCTTTGCTCCCTGGCAGATGTGAGTAGTTTTTCCCTACCTCATATTTCCTGCCATGAAGTATTAGCTCACCCCAGGCCCAAATCAATAAAGTTGATCAACCATTGACTAAAGCCTCAACAGTGAAGGTCAAAATAAACATTTTATATATTTATTTTCTGAGGTATTTCATTATAGTGACAGAAAACTAACACAGTAATCTGCACTTGGTTATGACACCAACACCTCAGACTCATTATATCCTCTTGATTTTTTAAAAAATTTGTGTCCCCTACGTTCCCATGAGTCACTCTAGAAGGCTGAATCTTTCTTCTTCTCACTGCACTCTTCCTACATTCCTATGAGTCACCTTAGAAAAACGGAATATACCTTCCCCTGCTCTCTTCGTATCTCCTCCAACTCAGTAGTAAGCCTTATATTATTTTCTAGATGGCTCTGAAATATATTTTCTTTCTTCCAAATTCATAACCATGTTCAGTTGGCAATAATCATTATTTCATAAACTTAATATACCCCAATATCTCTTCCATCTAATTTCCAGGACAAAACATCCAAGCTAAAATGTTCAGGTCATCTGTGACTATTCCTAGGGACACCATCACACAGAACTATTGTGATTTCCTGGAAAAGTGTTTTCCCACCTGTCCTGTCCAGGACGCACCTGAGAGTCTCCTTGTAATTACCTATTTTCAAGTTGAATTCTATGTAGAGACTTAAATCTAGAAAGCCAAACCAAGCACAGGCTCCATCCTCTCGCTTGTCATGCTTCCATTATCTCATTTTAGGCTTTCCTTTAGAAGAGAGCACTTACAATAATTCCAAATCAGCAGGCAATCCACATGTAAAATAAAACATCTACATCTGAGATTTTTATGATACTGTCTTTTCTAAATGGGTAAAAGTAAAACTCCACAGTCCTGTCACTCCTCTGTTAATGAGCACTGAATTCACAGCTCCAGGTTTTGTAAACCTCATTTAGATGTGTCAGCAAGAGTCAGAGCTATATTAAAGGTCTGAAACAGGAACAATAATTAAGAAGGCTCAATGCCAATTCCTTTTCATCTTTAACTGCTGCTTACAGTTCGTACACAACAAATACTAAAAGGTCATCAGAACTCATTTTATAATGAGTGCATATTTATATTCCCCAAAATTTCCTTCTAACAAGGCCAGCAAGAATAGGCTGAAAAGAACTGGATTTGGCTTGGGGAACAGGAATAGCACAGGATACAAAGAAAGGAAAAGCCCAGTAATACACAGAACACACACCATTACCTATGCTTCAAAAATCCCCTTGGAATCACATTCTACAAGAGTAGTGTATGTGTCACTTCAGAGAAATACTTTTAATTCAGGAATTAGGAGACAGTGTTTATATCCCTCTTTGGTTGTTTTCAGGCTATGCAAACTTGAAAAAGTTTTTATACTCTGAGAATCTTGGTTTTCTTATCTATAAAGTTAAGTAAGGGACAAACAATTACACTTGCCCTAGAATTTGTCCTCTAGGATTCTTATGTTGGTTAAATGAATTAACCCACATGAAAGTTTTAAAAGAACTATGTGCTGTATGAAAAGGATGATATGCATTATTCTTATTTCACCTTTCATTTTCTTTCTTATAATAACTTTATTTCATAGTAGAGGATTGAGATTCTTTCTGCAAGAACTTGGGCTACCATCTGTGCCCTTTGTGTGATTAATGAAGAATATCTGAGAAACTGTCTACGTGGATGATTACCAGTAACTTGCCTTAGTTGTTCCTACTAAGCTGTTAGTACAATTCTTTCCTTCTTTTTTTTTTTTTGGTGCTGGGGATCGAACTCGGGTCCTTGTGCTTGCAAGGCAAGCGATCTAACCACTGCGCTAAATCCCCAGTTTGCCTTGCTATTGTCATCTCAACGTTAATAAAAAGAAGGGTAGTTGATGTATATTTTGTGAACATTTCAGGTTACTCTTTTAAAACCTAGTCTCCCCTTCCAACTTTCTGCCATCTCTCATCTGGACTACTTTGTTCTTTTTGTGACTTCTTCCTGAACTTTCCAAATCTCAAAGCAAACATCATTCCCTCAAAGTCCATCTGCAACTTGCCACCTGCTGCTGCCCATCCCCTCAAACTGTGGGCTCCCTATATAGAAATTATAAAAATTGGCCATTACTTCCTATACTAATTTATTTTTTTTCTCCCATAACAAAATGAAGGCTTCATGAGGGGCGACTTCTTAATCAACTTCTTCAGTATCGCCTGGAATCATGACTGGAAGGGAACAGGCAGGAGATCTCAAACTCCAAGAACAGATTCGCAAAATAATTTTTATTACATGCTAAAAAAGAAGAAATGAGAAAAATTTTCTAACATTTAACGTTTTAACGTTTATAACAGTTATAGTTGAAGGGGAAAAATCCATGGTAGAAAGTCTGGACAAAGATAAAAAGACTTGAGTAAAGAGAGCTGAGTACTAGGAAGTTAGAGTTCTGTGTTTGAATGCAGATGCTGTATAAAAAATAGAAATGAGTAAAATAAGATCAAATGTTAAGTGATTCTAAATCTGAGGCTGGAATAGGATTCTAAATTTGTATACAACTACCATCAGCACTACTGCTAATATATAAAGGCTGGTAATAGTTCTGGAACATATAAATGTGAATGAATTATTGTTATTACCATCATTGGTAGGTAGTACTGCTGATCCTACAGGTGAATATTTACTAATATTTAATATGTGGAAGGCATTTTCCGCAAGGGCTAAAGGTGGTACCTCACTGAAATGACAGTGAAATACTGCAGGTAGATGTTTTACAGAGAAAACATAAGTGGCTCTTCTTCCTTACATCAGTGAGAGGCAGCATGTGGCCTCAGGTATGGCTGTTATTAAAAAGTCTTCCTAATCATGCTGAGACATTCCCTCCAGTGTAGAAAAGCATCAGTACTATGTTGTGGACCTGCACTTGAACCTCCCATAATGGAAAGTGGGGGTCCAGTTTTGACTGTCTGGACACATATATAAAGTAGTAAATTATATGCAGCATCTCTCAATGTGAATAATGTTGAATAATGTTGACTAGAAAGTGGTCCCTTTGGGTAAAGGAAGACCACGAATACAAATAGATGCCATGTCTCTAAAGGACAGTTTCCATTTCCTGAATATAATGTTTCCTGGTTAAAAGATTTTATTTCACTTTGACATCAAAAAATGGTAGTCAATGAAAAATTGTGTCCAGTAATATTCTTACTATAATTACATTATTTTAGGAAAGAATTGCATGTTTACCCTGGTACAGATATGCATCTTCTTGCTTTGTAATGAAAATCTTAGCAAAAATATTACGAAATTATGGCTTTAAAAAAAGGTTTTGAGATTTCCCAAATGTCCCCTAAACTTGTCTGGTGGGTGTTTCATTTGGTCCTACATACTTTTTTTTACTTCTCAACTGTTTTATTAATATGGACACTTGACTCACCCCTAATAAAAAAAGATGCCAAGCCTTTGAAATGGGGTATTATTGGAAGGATAAAGTGCAGTGCATCTTGGCAACTGTGCCATGCTATCATGAATATACCTTCACAGGCTTGGTGTGGTGGTGTATGCCTATAAACCTAGCACTCTAAGGTTGGTTTATAGGCATGCACCTAGGCTGAGGCAGGAGGATCTCAAATTTGAACCCAATTTGGACAATTTAGTGACTTAGGGAGACCCTGTCTCAAACAAGCAAATAAGACTGGGGATATAGCTCAGTATGAAGGCTCTGGGTTTGAACTCAGGTACCACATATACATGCATGCATGCACACACACACAAACTAAGGAAGGGCTCACCACTGAAGTAGATGCTGATGCAGTTAGGAGAGTGTTTATAGAACCTAGACTGTCAAAAATTGTTTTACCTGAGTACGGAAACTGTAGAAAAGAGTACAAGGATCAGAAGTGTGCAGCTTGATGGATTTTTCATAAAGTGAACTCACCTACATGCTAACATCCAGATCAAGAAACAACAGATCTTCCTGTGCACCCCAGAAACTCTCATGTATCCTTCCAGGCTTCTCTCCCCTCCAAGAAGATCCCTCTCTGATTTGTTGCTTGGATTAGTTTTTTTTTTTTTCTGTTTCCGAAGTTGATATAAACATGTATTCTTTTGTGTCAGGCTTCTCATACTTTATTTCTGACATCAATTCATGCATTGTTGCATATACTTATAGTCCAGAATCCTAGATTTTTAAAAGCTTACAAATATGACTCAATAAAAAGCAAAGAATCTATCAAACATTCCCTTCATTGACATAAACTCAGTTATTTTTGATAAAAAAAGATCTATAACATTTCACATTCCCATCATAGATTAGTAACTTTTCCTACTCTGACTGGCCTGAAATATGAGCATTTTTAAAATACCTGTTAAGATTCTCAACATTTTTCTAGATGGTGAATGATGTATGTGTTCACATATTCTTATCTATTGCTCTTCTAGCAAACACAGACAAGAAGAAATGTGGACCAAGTATTGGCATTTACTAAGAGACACTGCTTATTATTTTTGTATTTCCAAGAGTTGCTAAAGATGGAAATGTGCACAGTTTCCCTTTAAATGGCAATAATCTTCAATCTGCAGATGGAAATGTTGTATATTTCTCTGAGCCTCATTGTAAGTCATCTGCTGATGTGTAAATCTAAAGCCCTCTAAGGATGTCAGAAATACACATTTTCCCTGAAGTGACCCATTTCTACACGTGGATTTCTGTTTGAGCTGCGATGTAGCAGGGATCAGGAAAGAGAATCACATCCAACTAGAGCATGTTGTAGTGATTTCACAGCTGCAGATGCTCAAAAGCACAAATTATTCCAGCTAAGGCTGGCATTAATCTAATCTCAAAATCTTTGCTTCAGTTCAGCCTATTTACAAAGCCATAACAATTCCAAGATTTGCTTCTAGCCAATTTGCTCCACTTGATGAAAAACTACGTCCCCTTTTGCGGGATCTGTTCTACCTGAAATTCAGAAGTCATGCTCATCTGAAGACCTCCTTTTGGAAGGTTCTAAGCCTATTTGCTGCTTAACAAATATATGCAGAGGATTTGGGCAGCTTTTAAAATTAGGTATAAGCTGCATTTTGCAAATAAATGTAGACGCATTCACAAATGTTCACTGTCCCTTGGCACAAACAAGTGAAAAATGACTGTTCTTTGAAGTCAAGTGATATTTTGATGTAGATTTTTACTCTGACTTGTAAGAGACAGACCTTGGCAATACAGAAGAGGCCGCATTTACATACTGCTCCCAGCAAATTATTGAGGATGAAAAATCACTACAAGAATATAAAACATGCAGACCATAGGCCTATCATAAGCACTGCAATGAAACTGACTGTTCAGCAATCCATACAGAAGTGAAACATGCATAATGCATTTCAGAGCGAGGTCTTTGGACATGGATCCAATGACCAGCAACCAAACTGCTTGACATTTTCCATATACATTCCACTCTGGCATCTTTTCCAACACTTTCTCTACCTAAATTTTTGTGCTGCCTCTGAGAGGCCCCACACCCTCCACTATAATTTAAGAACTATTTCATATTCCACATGCTCCCTCTGAAGACTTATTAAATGGTTCTATTATTAAATCATCTCTGCTTTCCATAATTATAGCAATAACTAGAACAACACTGAGCGCTTCCATTTTTTTAGATTCTTAAATATGTACCATTGCTTTACATGTTAACAATAATAATCTTAACAATTCCCTACAACAGTGGTACATGAGCCATTTCTTATATGAAAGGAAATTGAAGATATGAAAATTAAGCAACTTGCCTGAAGCCACATGGCAAATAAACAGCAGAACACAGGTCTGCCCGGCTCCAAATCCATGTTCTTCCAAGGATGCTGCACTGACTCTAAATAATGTTTGAACAAAGAAGCAAGGTTTTAACCCTTGCAATGAGTAGTGCCCTTCCTAACTTGGAAATATCAAGTAGAATTCCCCTTTTAATCTTATTAAAACTATTTCTTAGGGTTAGGAATTTAGCTCAAGCGGTAGAGCACTTGTCTAGCAAGCATAAGGCCCTAAGTTTGATCCCTAGCACCCTGCCCTCCAAAAAAATCCTACTTCTCTTTTAAGAGAGGATATATATATTGAAAATTGCATACCACATTAACCAAACAGTTAAGTACTATATTACAGGTGTACCTTATCAGTAGGTATTTCATATGGCTATCAATTAATTATGCAGAAAATTATTTGATCAATATCTCAGTATTGCTATGTTTATTGTCATCTTTATTTCTTCCCTCATCCCTTCTTGTCACTTGTTTATATTTGTGAATATGTGTGGGTGATCTTTTTCTACAATAGCTCAAAATCCAATTATTTTAATTTTTATATGAAATACCTTACAAAGTTGTTATCCCTTTCCATCAACCTCTGTTGCCATGTTTTCTCATTATTTTCTCCTTAAATGCTTTCCTGTATTCCATTGCACATTTTCTGTTTCTCTTTCTCTAGGAGAAAGAAAGAGGTGCTTGTATTGCTGCTCCCACTGTTCTTGATGCCTCCAACATATCTTCATATGCCTCTCTTCATGATAACTGGTTTCTGCTTGGCACAGATGTAGCTACAGCTGCCCATCATTGCCTTTCCTCTGGTGACCACTTTTCCTAGTCCTTTTTCAATCCATTAGTTGACTTTAGGGAACAACACTAAAAGGATTCCCTTAGAATGTGGAGCAATTCTGGGGTTCACCTTTTAACCGACTCTCTACACAACAGAATGGTCTATTCATTTTCTCTCCAGAAATCAAGTTATTCTAGGGAGAAAGAACATGTTTCCTGGCAGAGGATTTCCTTGACTATTCTCTCCAAAAGTGAAACAAACTAGATTCTAATCTATGTCCTAATTTTCTTAGTATAAAGATTCTTATCCCCTCAATGGCTCCCAAACTGTCTTTGAAATGTGTGAGTGGGTTGTTGATGAAGATGCAGCATTTGGTGTTTAACTCTTTGTTACAAAATCATATGAGTCATGGAAAGTCCCAGTAAATGACTGGTTTATTTGGGTTAATCAAACTTCAAGCCTCTTCAATTGTTAGGAAATTGCAAAGATGCTGGTCCATATAGAATGTATTGAATATTTGGCCTATTTGAAATATAGTGTCTATTCATCATCAGTAAAGACGACCTAATTTACTGTAATATAGCAATATTATGAACAGAAAGTTAGTACACATTTTGAGGAACTTAAAAATAAAACTCGGATAAAAAAGAAAATTTAAAAGCAACCCAATGAAATGAAAGAACAATTCTTAAATGTTTTGCTAGCATATATTCTACAGAATAATGGTAGCATTGTGACATTTCTATACATAGTTATAACATGCTTTGATTATATGAAATAAGAATTTTTAATTTAACTAATACATAGGAATATAAAAACTGTACATAATCGAGGTACCATGTGATTCTTCAACATATGCATACATTGTATATAATATGTAAGTCAGAGTAAACCTTTATCTCCTCAAATATTTAGCATTTCTTCATAGCAAAACATTCAAAATCCTTTATTCTAGCATTTTGAAACACACAGTATATTATTATTATCTGCTGTCATTCTACTATGCAATAGCATGCAGAGCTTCTTAGTCCTATCAAAGAACAATTTTGACTTCTGCTTTGTACAGCAGATTATTCAAGTATATGCTTTTAAAAGAAACCACCAAACCAAGATTAAAGGATAGAATGGTAGATCTTATACTGTGGATCTTGGTTAAGTGTAGATGTGATTATTACAGTCAGATAAGACTGTCCAGGTTTCAAATGATTAAAAACAATTTTGAGGCTCAATGAACAATGTGAATAACTCCACGAAAGGGAACATTATTTTGAATACAAAAAGAATTCAATGAATTTGCTGTGGCTTTTGACAAAATATCCTTTTGAATGATTAGTGGAGCATGAACTATACTTGAAAGAGAAAAAACTTCATCTAAAATATCATGTTCCTTAGACATTTATTGCCTCGCATCACTTTAAAGTAGAAAAACTATTGTTTGGAAAATCCTTGTGCTTGAAAATTGTCATTTGACTTGTTAGGATGATATATGTGATTACTAAAAGAACAACTTTTCTAAAAACAGGTTCACACTGAGAAAAAATGATGCAGAATTTTTAAGTCAGCTGCTTCGATCCCAGATGTGCTAGGTGAGCAACAGTCTACAGTAGAGAAATTTTTTTTCTCTATTTGGAAGTTATGAATTTTCTTAATGATGATTTCACAATCAACACTTTATTCTATGAGTAGCAACTGTTTAATGTTGGGTTTTGTATAGCTTGGATTTTCTCAATTACACAGTATTACACCTGAGTTATTTGAATTGCAGCTGGGAAAGAAAAGATCACTTGGTTTCCTCAATTAATTTTGCATGTGTGTGGCTTCCCCAGGAAAGCTAATGCTCTTCAAGCTTATCTAAATAAAAGCCAGTCAACATTGTACATTGTGCTCAGCACTGCATGCTGAGAAAAATAGAATTTATGAGTCTTAACAAATAAGAAAATCCAATCAAACACTTGTCTGATCATTTCAAAGGCATGCTTTTGAGATATTCAAAAGCTCCAGGACATATTCAAAGAAATCTGATGCACCCATTCACTGTGTCAGTTAAACAGTAGATGCCACCTCTATTGTTAGAATTATGTGATCTACAAATTGTCATGTTCTCTTTGTTAAAACCCATCCTTTATATTTAAAAGAAAACCGAAGGTCTAAGACAAATGTAACACTTTCAAAATACTCCCAGAGCTGAATAAATTTTTTTAAAAGCAAACATTGGATGGATTTGCTGGAATAAAGCAGTACTTTACATACCTGGGAGGGTGAAATTAAAAATTTTAGAAGTGATTAACAAAAATCTCCTATATCTGTAAATATCAGATGCTGCTGTGGAAGGTAACTACTCTCTAACATGGAATATATCACTATTGCCACACAAAATAACCTTTAAATTTTCTTAGTGACATTTCTTGAATTTAATCTCATTGTCATTTTTTCCTGTATATTAAAAAAAACCTGACACGTTGCAAATGTTCAGAAACCCTCACCATAAGCTATCTTGAATAAGAGAAAGGTACATACATATAATATTTAAAGGAATAAGGAAATAGGTGATCTGGGGCAAATATAAATAATCATGTTCGAGAAAGATGGAGTCAAGTTACTCTGAATGACATATTCCACTGTGGTAGCAGTTACATGAACTTTTATAGTCAGAAAAGAAATTTAAAGTAAAACAATTTGCTGATAAAAATGCTTATTTCCCTTTAAAAATAATAATTTTATGCAAACTACATTCCTCATTAATTTCCAAAGTAAGCAAGCAAGTCTGGAACCATTTGGAAAAACAGTTTAAATTTGTGAAATACTCTTTAAATTTTTCATATACCCTTTCATACATAGATAATATTTTTGTTTTTTAGAAAATTCACCAGATGTGATATATTCCCTTTGTAATAAATTGATTGTGTAACATCCTGTTCAGTCGACATTTATTTCTGTATCACTTTTTATAACTGTAAAGTTTAGTGTCATGGAATGACACCAGAGGTCCTTTATATTATGCTCTTATCTTTGTAAAATTCTGAAAGATTTCCAAAAGTAACTGTATAATATCTTGTTGAAAATATGACATTAATATGCAGTTTGCTATAAACAGAATATATATTCTACCATTTTGTCTTTTGAAATCACAAATGAGAGAAATAGAAAACTGTTCTTTTTAAGTGTCAAAACTCATAAAATTGTTTGAATTAAATGAAATTATATGAGAAGTACTCAGCAGTCATACAAATGTAGTAAATATTCAAGAAATTATAGTTTCCCTCTTTCTTTATCCCTCTGTGCGACTGTCCCCTTGCAAACTGCTCTTTTCGATTCTTTGCACAGTTTCATGACACACCGAGGCACTGAATAAGCATTTGTTGAGTCCTCACTAAGCATCAGGTACTACCTAAAGTTCTTAGTTTACACGAGGGAGCGAAAAGAAGTGTTCATTTAGTAAACTTTTCTTCTTGCCATATTTTGAGTCTGTAGAGCATTTAACAGTGACACAAATGTGAGGCAAAGTATCAATGAGTCGCATCAGATTTAGAATCCAACCTCTATCAGTATTCTGATTTGAAAATTTTGACTAAAATAATACACAGCATACGTTGAACTCAGTCTGATTAATCAAAAAGACTGACTGGAAGAGAACGAGAGAAAACAAAGCTACTAAAGCAAATAGTCTAATTGTAGGTGGGCCTGACAGAAGAGTTGTGATCTAATCATACCTAATGAGACTTATCGATTAGTATTGTTTGGGAAATAAGCCTTGATACTTTCAGATTTTCCATAAAACTTTCAATATACTTTATTCAAATTAAAAACACCTTTTTAAGGGGTTTCTTCTGAAATTCAGCAAGTCTTCAAGTTCAAACAGTGTCTTAGTCTGTTTCTCAAGACCCATTCTCAATCAGTCTTTCTACAGCCACACTTCTGAAAAGCAAGCAAGTCTCTGAATTTCAAGAATAGAGGCTCTACAATTTCTTTGTGTTTCTATTTTGAGTCTAAAGCAAGGAGAATTTGTAGTGAATCTAATTGGAAGCTTGAGAAACATTTGGGATGATTTTTAAAATGTCATTCCCAGTGTGAAATAATTTCACATGAAATGTATTAAAATAATTGTCTTCAGATCCCAGGCACTGAGCTAACATATGCCGATGTCCTCAATATAAAGGAACGCACACATCTCAACACAAAAGTTTCATTAGTGGATGAGAAACAAGTTGGGCAAATTCTTGAGGAAAGTCTGATGGTGTCCACTCAGCCTTTTTCATTCTCTTATATATGGCCTTCACACACATTACTAGAAAAGATAGACTTGGGACCCATTTATATTTCATGTAAATATTTGTTGCTCATTTTTTCCTCTGCATTCATACGAACACAGTGAATTGAATCTGGATGATTCAATCCATCACATTCTTTTTTCAGAATTTTAACTAAGATGAAAAGAATACATAAAGTTGCTTGCCTGAACGATCTTGAAGTCTAGTACCTATATGGTCTTTCACGATCAATAGCAAAGAAAGGCAGTGTGTCCCTGGAAGAAGCTAAACTACTTAGTTTGCCTTTAAGGGCTCTCCAAGACCTGTACCCTGCCAAACTACCTCTGGTAGGCTCCCAACTAGTACTGCTACCCTTGTTCTGTACTTAGGCAGCATATATATCTCCCATAAGTTTATGCATAACCTTTTCATTGAATTCCTTAGGGTTTTTTGTTTTTTGTTTTTTGTTTTCTTTCCTTTCTTGTTCCTAACTGAAGTCCTATCCAGCACTCAACCTAGAGCAACAGTCGCGGCCCACAAGCATTTAGTGAATGAATAAGCAAGCAAATAAATAACAATTGAATACAAGGCTACTGGGTAGATATGAAAAAAGGAGAGATGAGAAAGAATGTGGACCTATGAAAATTAACCTTTATCCTGGAACTTCTTGATTTCTTAGGCACTGGTTTCTAACAAGCCTAAATATCCATTAAATAACTTGTGTCTTCACTAGTTTGGATCTACAGTCAAGATAATGAGTCACCCAGAAGGTGAAGTTTATAGAGAATTGCCATTTCTTATTGATTCCCCATTCTTTCCTCTACAAGGAAAAGTACTGTTGCAGTTGGGAAAGGACAAATGATCAGCAAACAAATCCTTATCTTTCCTCTACAAAAATGTGACATGCCAAAGACGGTTGAAATAACTCTGAAGAAGAATAATGGCTACATAGTTAAGCTTAAAACAAATAAGCAACAAAAGAGAGGTGTGCTTCTGCAAATTTACTTACTCTCCCCTAGTTATATGGTTTCAGGCAGCCTGAACACTTTCTAAATTAAAAGCACTAGGATTTAGACACAATGAAAAACTGCTTTTGAAAATTTTATGCCAGAATTATTCTTTCTTAGATGTAGACTTACTCAAAGTGGTCATTTTCATAAATAATTCTTTCCTCCTTATCATACAGTAATTTTTATGGAGTCAGAGTTCACAAATATCAAAGAAGAACATTTCAGGAGACTGAAACAACTGAAGAAATATAGAAAAATGGGGTCAAACATTTAAATAATGTGAGAAGGCAGCAAGGACGAAAAAAAATCCTTCCACGCTTCCTTTCTACATATAGACCTTTAAAATGCAATGTAATAATGGCAAAAAAATAACGTTTCCTAGAGGAGAATTAAAAATTCCTCAAAACTACTCCTATTCAACAAAATATGAGAAGCAATAATCCATTGAGAAAACAAGTTTTAGTCTAAAGTTTCAAGCTATTTTAGTTTGTGGAATTATTTTGTACTCAAACAAGGACACTTTTTTTTGCTAACACACATTTCTCCTTTTTTTAAGCAATAGTTTTTATTTAGGAATCTCTATAAGAAAGAAACTGTAAAAAGTCTATTCCAAAGAATATCTATTCTCATTAAACTGAAGAAAAAACAATATTGGTAAGATTAAGTCATATTTTTCCAAAATATAATACTGAACATGTGTCATAAATGCATCATTTTTGCACCTTTATGGTACCTTATAAATTCATATTACATGGACTTGAATATTCAGGCATCTTAAAAGCCCCATTCTGGAAGTACCTTAAGGAAATATCCAAATGTGTCAGGACTTTTATTATTTTCATACTGAATTAGTAACAAATAAGCATATATTTTTGTAAAATGTTTAGGTTAGCACTTCAAACAATCACATTAAAATTAATTCCCAATGAAACAAAGTATATTGAGTTTTGAAAGCTGATGGGAAAATATCCACAGGCCCAAGACACTGGATTATGTCTTCCTTTAGTATTAGTCTATGCACACTTAAGACGTACCGATACTGGAATCACTACTCCATGACAGTATATTACATTTAAGTATTGCAGTGAAAGATCTGAGACCTAGCACATTTTATGAAATACATAAATCTTTCTGTAACAGTAAGGTGGTACATTGGGGAACTATAAATGTACAATCTTAAACCATGTGGAGTATTCAAATGGGAAATATATCAAGCTTATATAGGTCCATCCTTATGTGAAACTCAGAAGACATAAATATCTTTGGAGACATGTTCTCTCAGAGTGTTAGATATTCACTGAAGACCAGTAAGATTTTATAAATTGCATGTTCTATATGGGATCATTGTATACTGTGGCCATCATATTCCAAAGGGTACCCTGATGCCCTGCACAGTTAATACAGCTTTTAAATATTGTTTTCTCTGTTATTTATTTATTTATTTATTTTTATTTATTTTAAACCAAGAGCATGTATTGGTACATTCTACATACAATGGTCACATTCATTACATTTATTCTGTACCTATACATGGTGCATCTTGGTTCTCTCCCTCTCCTCCGCCCCTCCCCTCTGCTCCCTCCCTCCCTATTTACAGCAGGTTCAGTCATCATTTTCCGTATTTTCTCTTTCCCCTCTTTTTCCCCTGTTGCCTTTCTGCTTTTCCCCTTCTTTCTTTCTAGCACTCCTCTCCTCTGCACACCATCCTCCCTTTATATAATATCTATTACACCTCTTTGTCCTTATTTACAGTTATGGTCTCTTATATCAGAGAAACAATTCGATGTGTGCTCATGAGTGTCCGATTTATTTCACTTAAGAGTATG